>LGTU01000317.1:0-52593 GCA_001314425.1 Phytophthora pluvialis
TGTTTCCAGATTTGGCACGACGATTTCGATTGCGGTGAAGCGATTCCAGAGACCCTTGGCAAACGAATTGTGTTGCGTCGCCCTGGATAGATCGGACTTCGCAAGAAGACACGACGCGAGCTCCTACATGACGGTGGTGCTGAGGAAGAGATTGCTTGATAGTGTGGAAAGCGATAATGCGTTTCTGTTGTTCACTTGGCTACTTTCCCTCCTTGTTGGATACTTTCCCTCCTTATTGATCTGTCTATGTTGCTTTCATATCGCTATGAGCCGCCATCTGGTAACTTTTCCAGGTTTTCTTTTTACTGAACGTCGTAAGGTTGGGGATGGCGCCCTCAAACTGGAATTATATGTCGTAAGTGATACGACGTTGAGAACGGAAACCCCTCAAACCTTATTCACCAAGCCCCATGTATCCGATTGCGAATAGGACGCCTCCTTACAAATACCAAGTTGTATTTTGCGTCGTAAGTTACGACGAAATCTAAGACGTTCGACAGCCTAATTTCCGGTAACAGAGGGGTTAACAATGAAAATAGCGTATACTAGTATACGCTATTTTTTAGCACGGACAACAAGAAAAAGATAAGAAGAAAAACAGGAATTCCCAGCGTAAGTCGCAGACGACCTAGTTCAACGAGCTCACAAGAAATAGTTTCACATCAATCTGCCGCCTTGATGTCTGGCCTAAGGCATACAGATTAATTTTGAATACGGACTAATTTGGAACACTAAATTACACCAACAAGTCGAAGACGAGCAAGCACCAGCAACGCCGCGTGTTCGCAGGTCTCCATCGGCTCTTGCGTACTCTATTCGTTGGTGCTTTTGACTTGGTGGTGCATGCAGGATATCTTATCTGCTGACCGAAGCCTTCTGGACCAAACGTGATTGCCACACAAAGGATCCCTTGGAGAGTCGAAGTCCGGTATACGGTGGACTCTCCCCACTTTTTCGCCCCAGCCCCACATTTGAAGGGGCTGGTGTCAGTGCTCTTCATTTGCAGACTGATCTACCTGGTGATTTTGGCGTTGCCTGTGATACAGCACAAGTTGGTTCAGGCGACGTGAGAGAGTGCGTGAGACAGACTAATTCTGAATAATTCATCTCCGACTATTAATTCTGAATCAGGGAATTTCTAACCGACTCGAATTAGTGTTATCTGTACCAGACTAATTCTGAGCGCAGGCTAATTTTGACAACATACTAATTTCCCGGTAAGTAATTTTTCCAGTGGCCACTCACCGACCTGGTCATGCGGGGGAGATCCAGCCACCCCCCGGGCGCAGCACGCCACCGCCGGCGCTCCTACAGCCGCAGCACAAGCCGAAGCCGCAGTCACGACAGACACCGAAGCCGACGCTCGTACAGTCGCAGCAGAAGCCGAAGCCGAAGCCCCGACAGACGCCGTCGACGGCGCTCGTACAGCCGCAGCAGGTCCAAGAGCCGGTCGCCAGTGCGTCGAGGTCGCTCTCCGTCTCATGGGACGAAGGAGGCGCCCAAGCCAGTGGCGGAGCACAAGCAGGAGGAGACCAACACGATGTCGCACTTAAGCGAAGAGGAACAGATGAAGCTGCTGCTGGGCTTTGGGGGCTTCGACTCGACCAAGGGGAAGGCGGTGGACGAGAACCTCAAGAGCGCGGCCACGGGCACGGCGCGACGCGAGACCAAGAGGGAGTACAGACAGTACATGAACCGCAGAGGAGGGTTCAACCGGCCGCTGGACAAGTGAACTGTTTGTCGTGCCTGCTACAGAGGGTGCAGGTAGACTGCTGCAATAGTGCAGGTCTTTCTCTCTCACTCTAGGGAGGTAACACTGTGTTTTTTTTTTTTCAAGTCGCTTCTAGTTTCAGTTTTTGTGTGTGTGTTGCAGTGAAGGATCCGGAGATTCCTCCGCAGATACGAGCAGATGCGACCTAAGAGACAACGTCCTAGAGATAATGTTCCAGACAGATTGCGATCCAAGTAGTTGCATTTTTCCATGAAGGGTGTCCTCGGACTCTCAACTCGTTTATTGTTTCCACTAAAAACAGACTGACGGGTAAATACATTTGTTGATTCTGTAGATGGTACCGACTCCCCAAGCTCAACGCCCGGAAAGGCAGTGTCTGCGATCACTACCGTTCCTGAACCTTAAACTTGATGTCGTCACAGCTGAAGGAACGAACGATATTCCCAAACTTGGCATCGCTGTCCTTCAACATGGCTGCTTGTCTTTACGTACCCCGTCGTTTAGAACAAGCCGCCAGGTAGGTTTCGCCGTGGTTCGGGCCTCCCAAGCGGGGATCAAACACGTTTGCTACGTTCATCGTCCACTCTGTAACAGAAAATCTGAAAGCACCCACAGCCTGCCCCAGCTCGAACTCTGCGGATCGTTCTTTAATCTCTCGAAATTGCTGCATCAAGCATTTTGCCGTCTCGGCCAAACACTAAGGTTTCCTCGTTCAATCAAGATTTAGCTAGCGTCTCGAGTCCCCTTTGCCACGTTGGCCCACCGCAGACTGCCGCTTGCCGCCGCGCTTCGAGAGTCTCGCAGCGTACGCGACTTTGGCGTCCGCGAGTCTTTGAGCTTCTTCCGCGCGACGCTGTCGTTCCTCTTCAAGTCGAAGCTCCTCGCTCACGAGCCAGCGCATCCACTCGTCTTCGTACTTCATGACCATCCGCTCGTCGACCTCGCGCTGCTGCTCCAGCCGCCTCCTCTCCGCTTCACGGGCGAGTTCTCTCTCGATCTGTCGTTGTTGCCTCTCCTCCATCTCCATCTGCAGGTTGGCACGGATCTCACGCTTAAAGTCTCGCGCTCGGGCCAAGAACGCGCGACTACGGGCACTGATCTCTTCAAACGGGGCACGTGCTTTCCTCCGTTCAGCGATCAGAGCTTCAGTGTGCGCTTCACAGTCAAGTCGGAAGCGTTCGGCTGGTGGTAGGCGCCTCATGGTCGTGTGGCGTCCCTCTTTCTTCTTGACAGTAGCCGCTGCGAGAGCTTCAGCTTGAACGTCACGTACTTCCGGTCGTCGAGCAAGACCCGACCCAGTCTCGATATTGAAGGCTCGAAGTAAAGTAGCGTCGTCGACTTTGTAGCCTGCTTGTTCATCCTCCCAGGCGTGAGCGTACTCGCTTTCCAGAGTTGCAATGCTCGTGCTGTCCTGCTGGATCGGATAGCGAGCAATGACGTGGCGTACTTCTGCTAGGGCGGATGGGAGCTGTCCAAAGCCGCGAAATGCCTCGGCTCGGCATAAGAAGAGCTGGATGCTGGCCTCAGGGATCGTTGGTGTATGACTCGATCCGTCTTCAGCGACAGCCTCTTGCTGGTTGTTGGCACTGGGGAGTGGGGCGTGTACAGCTTTGAGCGCTTTTGTCAAGCTGTCGATGGCGTCGCGGTATTGACGCAATGCCATGTGAACGAGCCCTTTGAGGTGATACGCTGTAGGGAGCTCTTCACACTCCGACTCAGTCGCTTCAAGCAGGTCTTTCAAAGCTCCGTTCGCGAATGTTTCGCAGTCTTGTCTCGCTTCTGCGCGTCGGTTTACAGACTTGGTATATGATTCTTGCAAGGAGTCTTCGGGTTGGGCTTCGTTGGTGTCAGGAGGTTGGTGCTTGGGGGATTCTGGCCGCTCCTCGTGGCTTTTCTTGTGTTTCGCCTGAGTCCGAACGTGACGAGAATGAATCAACTCCAGCTCATGCATTTCGTGCTCGCAGGTGCTGATCATAGCGGACGCTTCATCGATCGTTTGTCGTGCTTTCTTGAGCTGTCGTATTAGCAAAAAGCGCGAGCGTCAGGACGGAATTTGCACGGGTTCATTGGCGAGGACGACAACTTACCAGCATAAAGCGACACAGCCCGCGTTTGTAGTGGAGTTGAGGGCGTTCGCGGTTCTGTTGGACGTACGGAAGCATCTTCACTTCAGCTATCAGCTGCGACAAGAGTCGTTCGGCTGCGGCGAACTCGCGAGCGTCGACGAACTTTAACGCAAGCGCGAGACGGTCTCGTCGGTCCTGCTGCTGCTGGTGCTGCTGAGCCGTGAACGGATTGTTGGAAAACTCAAAGAAACATCTCACGTAGGAGGCCGCTGGAGGTGGCGCCGATAGCAAATTGTCACTAGCATAGAGCGACTGCAGCTGAGTCAAGTCCATGAGGGACGTTGGCAAGGAACGGAGCCGGTTGAACGACACGTCGAGCTTGGTCAAGTGCACGAGATTACCGAGACGTAGTGGGAAATGCTCGAGTTGGTTGTGGTCACACTTAAACTCTCGCAAACGAGGGAGCTGCGTTAGCTCGTCCGGTAGCGACTGGAGCGAGTTCGTGCTAAGGTACAGGACCTCCAGTCGTTGAAGGTGGGCGATCTCAGTGGGGAGAACGCGTAGTGAATTGTTCGAGAGGTCCAAGTGCTGCAGGTGGCTGCAGTACAGCAACACGGCCAAAGGGACTTGAGTGAGGTCGTTCCCCGCCAGAACGAGCTCCTGGAGCGTATCCTGCATCGCAGCATGACCGACGAGCAACGGGAATTCCTGCAGTGCATTCTGACGCAGTCGTATCGTTTGCACTAGGGAATCTTTCAGGAAATCCAAGGACGCGAACGTGACAACTCCACACGAAGACGCGGAGAAGAAGCTGACACTTGGGAGGTGGCGAAAGAAGTCTTCGAGGACGATGAGCTTTGGGTTATTGTCGAGATCGAGGTGGCGGAGCTGACTGAGGGCACCAAACTCCTTGGGTAGCAGTCTCAGCTGGTTGGAAAAGAGCTTCAGCGTCTCGAGCTTGTGCAGCGCTCCGACGCTTTCAGGGAGAGTTAGCAAGCAGTTGTGCGCTAGATCCAGCTCCTGCAACTTTTCCAGATTGCCGATGGCCTCTGGTAGTGCACGCAGGACATTGTGGTGGAGCAGCATTCGTTCCAGAGACGTCAGAGCGGGGATTTCGTCGCTAAGGGAGGCGAGTTGGTTGTTTGACAAGTCCAGCAGCTTGAGTTCACTACATTTCTCAATCGATTTCGGGACTTGGACGAGTCGGTTGTCGTTCAGGAGCAGCACTTCCAGCCCCACGAGAAGCCCCACGCCGACTTGCCACTCGCGCGTTTCTCGAAGCAGCTTCAAGTCTCCTTCCACGTACGGCAGCTCCTTGAGCCGATTGTGGGAGAGGTCTAGATGGCGAAGCTGGCGGAGCTTCCACAACTTTGGGGAAAAGGTCTGAATGAGGTTGTGCGACGCTCGAATCGAGGTGAGCGTCGTCGTAGTTTGCAGACACGACGGGAGCCGAGTGAGCTGGTTGTGGCTCACGTCGAGCTCCTCGAGGTGAAGCAAGTCCTGAATCCCAGACGGAATCCGCGCCAAACAATTGCTGGAGAGCACGAGCTTTGTGAGGAATTGCAGGTTCCAGATGCGAGACGACAGCTTCCACGCATCGAGCCCACTCATGTCTAGTAGCTGAGCCTTTTCTCCAGCATCTTCAGCCTCGTCAACGATTTGCTGAGCCTTCGAGCGCGGGGATTTACGCCGCAGCTTCCTCTTGGTCGCTTCGTCCAGCTCAACCCCCTCCCCAGCTTCATTTACAGCCATGGCGACTGCGATTTCCTCCTCCTCTTCCTCGGCATCTCGTGCCGCATCCAGCTCGAACCCTTCAACGTCGCCGTCCTCACCGTCTTCGCCATCGTCGACATCCTGAACGCCACCGTCGTCGGGGATCCGAAGCGGCCCAAATAGTGCCGGCCTGGTCCACGAACAAGTGTTCGAGTCCAGATGCGTGTACAACATCTTCCCAGAGTCCGGGTCGGTCGTGCACTGGTACTGAGCCTTCACCAATTGACGCGCTCGCTTTCGGGCTTTAGCGCCACGAAACATGGACTGCAGTCGCACCACAGCGAAGGTGAGATAGGAGAGGTCCACGTCTTCTTCGGCCTCTTCGGGCAGCGTCCACGCCGTCTCACCGGTGTGGATGTTGTAGTAGTAAGTTGTCTGCGAGACTTGATCGAAACTCTGCTGCCACGCACTAGAAGAAGCTCCTGCTTCAGACGTATCTTCTTCACCTGGCAGTGTCCAAGACGTATCCCCCGTTCTAGTTTACACAAACAATGACTCATGAGGTTTCTGGTTTTACTCTAGAGATCAATATGTGGTTTGAGTACATACAGCTGATTGAAGTAGTAGGCGCGGCCAGAAGTCTCGTCGTACGCTTCTTCCCACACGGAGCTCATGGCTCCCAGTATACGCGTTGCAAACGTGCTCACAGATGTAAAGATTGAGCGTCTCTCCGCACCAGACGCCTGCTAATTGCAGCAAGTTCGCATGGACTTTGAGCTGCGATGAGGGATTCGTTCGTGCATCTCTCAACACTCAAGAGCGGCCACACTCCATGTATTCCTCCTCATGGCCTTCAGTCGGTCCGCTCGGAACATTTTTTTTTTCTCGAGAAGACTTCAGAACCAGCGCTGAAAACTCCCAGCAGTAGCCACAAGAACGTCCAAGACACTGTCGTCAAACCTGCACAACAACTGGTTGGGTCAGTCCTCTTGACCCGTTTTTGCTGCTGTCGCTTGCTTCCTCAAATATCAAGATGGCTCATCAGGTGGGGGAAAGCGCCAATATTTTAGTTGCGCGAAGGGCACATCCTTGAGGTTTCCGTAAGCTTGGACCGCTGGTGGTTCGTTCTGGTTCCTCCTTGCTCGAGCTCGCGTTTCTGGCTTCCGAAGCTCGGGGTTCCGAGCTCTCGCGCTTCTTCGCGCGGGTAGAAGCCTGATCCACCATCTTCGCTCCCAGCTAAATGGAAAATGCACGCGTGTGTCTTCCCGAAAATAGTACAGGCGACAACAAACCTATTGTCCACACCGAAAACTCGCCTGCACTTGGTGTGCACGCAGTTTTGGCAGCATGCACCCTCGAGTCGCGTACATCCTCAACTCAAGATCCTCAAGCTGCGCGTGTTCGTTCCACTCGCTCTTCACCGATGGTCTCCATGGTTTTTTAAAAGTTTTTTTTTTTTTAAAAACTTGAACACGGGCAGTTGCCAGTGAAGCAACATGTATTATATTCATACATGTACACACTAAAGTGGAGGAAAAACTGCTTACAAATCTCCATCATCTCGCAGCTTCAAATCCAAGTCAAAGTCTCGGGCGGCCTTTACCTTGGACATTAGGAGAGCGTAAATGCTTTGAAAAACTTGGTTTTAGATGGGGTACAATGATGATTACCCGTGGATTACAGCCTGTAATTTACAGGCCTTCAGGTATTGCCTAGAATTGTAGAATTGTACAATTCAAGTGATGAACGGCTACAAGATGCAGCATCATCTTAGGTGCTGAGACACAAGCGAGCTTAGAGCTTAGGATTGGAGATCCTATGGGTGGCTACCAACCTACAGGGAATTGGGTTCTCCACTTCCGAAAAAGAGGCGACAAGATGAAGTTCACGCTGCCGCGAAATACGTTCCCAGCGGTGAAGTTGTCCAATGACCACCAGGCCGCACTGATCGAGGAGGCAGACACCGTCGTGAAGGAGATCGTGGCAGCGAATGAGGGTTTCATAGCGGAGAGGGCGACGCTCGGAGATCCGCACTGGAAACTTGTCCGCGCGAAGGAGGGACTGCACGTGTATCGGCAACGGAAAAAGGCGATCAACCAGCGAGAATCGGATTCGTGTTCGCCGGTGCTCCAAAGCCCGTCGTGGTCCAAAGAGCACCAGTATTCACGGTATCGCTCCCTGAGCAGCAGCAGCGTGGATTTCGGTACTGACCGGCAGACGTCCTTGTCTTCTTCGTCTGGAGTCGCTGGAGACAGTATCATGGAGAAGATGAGGCCGCACGGGGTCTCTCTGATGGCCCTGCACGGCGCCATGGACGGCACGTTGGACGACTGCATGTTCGGATGTTTTGCATCTACCGACGAGGCTTGGAAGCTACGGAGCTCGCACATCAACGACCGTCTCGACGACGCCCGGATTCTAGCGACAATCCGAGGACCGACCCGTCAGGATCCCTGCCGTTTTCTTGGCGTCAAGTGGTTTGCAAAGGAGCATCCGGTGGTGCTTACGGGTATCGTGCAGCAGCGAGATTTCCTCATCATGGAGGCCTCGGGCTTCACGCGCGACTCGAAGGGTGAAAGAGTGGGGTATTTTCTGATGCACTCTGTGAATCTGAGGGACATTCCGGAGCTTACTCACTTGGGTATTGTCCGTGGAGTAATGAGTTTCTGCTATCTCTTCCGCCAGGGTGGGCCCGGTAAGGTCGATGTGTTCTGCCGTGGCTTCTTTGACTCTCGCGGTGACGTGCCCGGTCGCCTGTCCGTTTCAATCGCGGCGGACGCTGCGATCTGTTGTGCGGGCGTTGTGGACTACGCGTACATAAAGAAGCTCAGGTGGCTCATGAACCACGCGAGCAAACGCCAATGTGCAGATGAAAAGCAAGCCATTAGTCGTTGTGAAGCTTGTGCGAAAAGTTTCTCCAAGTTCTCTCTGACTTCTTCAGGATCGGGTGCGGCGTGTCAGATTTGTCGGCGAGTGGTCTGTGCGAAGTGCAGCGTGGCCAAGAAGATGACTATGCACGTGTCGGACACGGGTTCAGTACAGCAGTGCTCTCTCAATTTTTGCCTTAGCTGTTTGCTAAAGGCAAATCAGCAATCAGGCTGGGAAATGGCCATGAGCAGCTTTGAGGCCTCACCGGGACCCCCTTCAACTCCAGCACCTCGAATGCTACCCACACTCCAGAATGCCAACCAACGACGTGATGCCAGATCGCACTCGGCGTACACGGGTAATCGTGCGTACCAACGAGGGGAGGCCGCCTTCAAGTCCATCCACGCCAAGCTCCCCGCAGACCTAAGCAGGTCGACCAGCGACCAAAGTGAAGCTGAAAGTGAGAGGTTCCGAGCGCGGTCTCCACGTTCTGTAGGACCAAAGAGCACGCGCGGCGTGAGGTTTGCATAAACAACAAACGGAAAATCCAGCGTTGAGCTCTCAAATAATAAACAAGGTATTACAGTACAAAAGCTGAAGTTATCTTAGTTCTTGCTCGTCAAATAGGTAAAAAGGTGTAGCACAGACCCAAGGTTCCCAATGTCTTGGCTGGGTCAAGATGTCAATGGAAGGGATGCGGTGAGTCTCGCAGCGTGCAGAGGACACGTCGACCTCGTGATGATCCTTTTGACGATTCATGAGCCAAGTGGTTAAGCCTTTCGAGCTTGCAATCAAGGATCCCAGTGAACATTGTGCGCTTGCCATTCTCCAAAGCAAACAATTCTCTCAAGCTCTAGACCGGCGTCGCGTACAGCCCCCAGAGCGGTTTGCGGCCTGGTAAACGAGCCCGACTAGACCGTGCAACGTATACACTGCCACGAGCGCCTCAGTACACTGTAACGTGACGTGGTACGCCGTCTACAGACTCACTAACGAAGTCGACAGTTCACTTTCCACACGAAGAAGCGCTGAGACTGGCAAGGTCGTATCTCATCAAAGCGTCCCCACTGGGGAATCCCTAGTATGAAGACGAGCCCTTGGGTGACGTGGATTCTTGAACACAGCCCGACCTCTCTTTGTATTTCGAGCGCAGCAGGATACGGCGAAGGACCCGTACTCTGATGACTGTGGAACGAACAACTTGAGTATTTGACCGAGATAGAAAAATGCGTGGTGAAGCAATTTCTAGAGATTCAAGAACGATCCGCAGAGTTCGAGCTGGGGAAGTTGTCCATGCTTTCAGATTTCTGCTGGCGCAGCGAGCCCCGAATAATGAACCAGTTGGTTAGTCAAGATGACAACTGCTACTACTTCTCGTTCGCTCAGCGCATTTGTCCCCCAGCGATTCAAAACATTCCCCAACGTCCTTAGGTTGTCTAATGACCTTTTGCGCACTGCCATCTGCACACAATTCAATTCCTACTGATCGAGAGCAGACCCCATTTTGATGAGCCCTGGGTTCGGTCGCTCATTTCCATAGGAGAACACCCTTCCAGCAAAAATCCATTATGACCATTGACGTATGGTGTGTGGGAGTTTATCGGCATTGGTGAAGCTCGAGTGCTGCTTCTTAAGAGTGGTTGGGTATTGATTGAGGCAGCCACCAGAGGCCAGTCGGAGAAAGTGAGCCGACCGCTATTTCATTTGCACTTGAGGCTGCAGCTATTGAAAATTCGTTCACCCGGTAGGCCTACTCCTCTACCGATGTCATTTTTTTTATATCAGCAGTGCCAAGGAGAAAGAACGTGTGGTCCGATGTGAGGAGGTGGTGAAGTCGCGGCTTGAGCGAGGAAACAACGTTCTCGTAGGCAAAACGCACGATTTTCGTTCGCTCCGTGAGATACAACGAGCTGCAAGCTGCAAGTTACGAATTGCAGTGGTGAAGCAAATAGTGAAATCGAGCTAGGACCGCGAATGAAAGTTGAGAAGATGGAAGAAGATGAAAAACAGAATCAAGTTAATTAAAATTTTACTGAAACCTCCAGGGGTCAATCGAGAGCGGATGACAGGTTTAAAGTCAATCTGCCTCCATTTAGTTCAATATCCCCGCGAAAACTATATGTATTTTTTCAAACTTCGCCCCAAAACTCAACCACTGCACCGACCCTAGCGTACGTTTGTTGCTTTCTTCAATCGGTTTGGCATTCTCAGCTTAGTGTTCCTCTTTCATCGAAACTGAGCGATGTTGTGGATTTTGCCGTTGTATTTTGGTGGTGAGACGACAGCCCTGAAGCCATCTTTTGATGGCGGACAAAGGCGACGCCGTAGATGCTCGCACTGGTCCCCACAATAAGCCAGGAGAGACCACATCTGGGCCTCGTTCGGAGGCACACTTAAACTCGGACCCCGCCATAGTCTCTAGGCTTGAGTTGACTATGGAAAATTAAATTAAATGGATACATCTGCTGACATGCACAGCGATACGTGCTTGACCAGTTTGGCATCGCATCGTAAGCTGCATAAGTCTGCGTGAGTCGTCATTCCTCTTGTAGCAAAGTGTAGCGATTCGAGTGACGATACGACAGTCCTCGTCGCAGATTTAAACGTTTTGCTAGACGGGAGGAATCGAGTGACGATCACGTTAGATTTCTCCTGCGAAGGTGCGGTGTGTTTACTTTACCCGACGTAGAGCCCAGCGACATCACATGAGTTTGTCTAAGCTAAGCATTCAGATCACGGGAGAATGCGTCAAGGTAAAAGATTCTGGCGCTGAATTCTACGGGCGACGTTCCCCGACGATTTCAAGTATCTGGAGTGGCTCGTGGCCAGGACATACATGTACGTGCATATGAACGTGGGACGGTAATTGACGACTACGTGGAGCTGCAAGCTCCGTGTAGTGCATGTCCACGCAAACCGTTGGAGGATAATCCTGTGCCCGTCGCAGAATAATCGATTATTGTTTTTGTTGATCCTGCACGGCGCTGAGCTGTTTCTTGGCCCTGTATCCTGGTTTTTGCAGATCGTCAGACCATCATACCTCCTTCCCTCTGTCTCCGAATTCCAGAGTCGTCTTTATTCAACGGTTCAGAAGAAGTTGTCGCGGTGCACATGCTTGGTCAGCTTGCATCGATGCAGCTGAAGAAACCTGTGCTAGTCGTGGTTACGCCAGCTACTCGTGAAGTTGAGAAGCGTGGCGAACTTTTGTCTGCGATGAAGTTATCAAGGTTGTTGTGTTTGTCTCCAGAAGGTGAAGAGGAAGAAGAAATGACCACTGCAGCCCCAGCATTAGCTGAACTCGCAGACCCACCCGAAGATCAGGCTCCGAGCTCGCAGATCTCAACTGAATCCACGGTGCAGAGATTTTTGCTGGTTCCAGACAACGAGCGCACACGACCTCATCGGTTGAGTGCTACCCAACGCCAACAGCGTCAAGAGTACCGAGCGTACGAGTCACGCGTGTATAACCTCACGCTGGATATCAACGAGCTTCGGCAGCAAATGCAGCAGTTGATGGAGTATCGGGACCTCTACATCACGCGAATGCTGCTAAACGGCGAGCGGTTTGAAGCTGACGTCCTCCAGTTGGTGTGGGATTTTCTGGATGGCTTGCGTAGTGGCGCATTCGGCTTGACTCCAAGCGCGCGTGGCTTCTTCAATTCGCGAAGTCACATTAGCCAGCGTGACCCGGGGGCCAGTGGCGGTGTTCACCAATATGTGTTGCAACAAGGCCGTCCTCCCTTCAGTAACCGATCCTTCGCCATCAAATCCATCCGAGTTCTGGCTATGGTGGACAACACGACGCCTGGTGAAGCTGCACGTGAGATCCGCTGGGTCTGTGGCAACGGCGGCGGTTGTGTGGTGGAGGTTCTCGCCAATGTTACTGGACGAATTACGCGAGACACGCTAGTTGCGTTGTTCCCCCACATACTGAGCGACGAAGCCCTGGCGTCGCGCATGATCGGGCAGCAGATCACGTTTTCTTCTCGTTTGCTGCTCTACTTTGACTCTGAGCGAAGACTGATGCAGCAAGTTGCACAGGCAGACATGGTAGCAGCGCTGAGCGCTCTACAACTTGGTCAACCAAGCGACTTTGCCATTCTTGCGATCGCAACGAGATTCGCCATGGAGACTTAAATGATAGTCACTGGATGTCGGAGTCTGAGGCTTGTCTTGGCTTTCATTAGTTACTGGAATGGCAAACGAAGCCGATGAATATTAGTACAGCAAGTCACCACGGCATTCATCGTCCCCGGCACCTTTTTTTTTAAGGTAGAACGTAACTTGTCCACGTTGGCGGGGAAACACTACGACAGGATGCCATCGCCTCGCACTATTCCGCAGTTCCCCCCACGTTTGCCGTCATTCTGAGCTACATGTGCCAACTCCATCGAAAGAAATGGCAAGAATTCAACAACAACAACTCGAACAGGAGGAGCGCGCAGCCTCATGGCAATCGCCGCTGCGCGTGGTCTCGACGTGCAAGAGTCACACACGGTCTCCTCACTGAACAGGCAGGTAAGTAAGTGCCTCTCCACTTTGGTTTTGGTGTCCGCAGCAACGAGGGCTTCTCGTCGGGATCGTCAAGTCAGTGTGGCAAACAGAACCTCCACTCGGTATAGCGGTTGGGGTCTGGCACGCCACCAAGCAGCAGCACGCATGAACATCGGGCAACGAACGGAAATTAAATTTTTAGTACAAGCAACGACTCCAAGGGCCCTCGCCATCGTCTTTCGCTACCAAGCAAACAACCAACGACTTTATTCTAGCGGCGGCACGTGCGTCAGGCTGTCGACTTGACAACCAGCGACCATACAAATATCCAGCGTTTTCGGCTGCTCATGTCTCGGCTCTGTCGGGCTCTCAGCCTCTCCCTCCATCATGTGGCCGCTGCATGGTGCACAGCGGACCCCCATTGCCTCTTCAGTCCCGAAAACGCTCAGCTATCCATACGTACTATCGCAGCTCACAACTCCCGTCATGAAGGTGCTCCAGGTCCTGCTCCTCGCCGCGTTGGCCATCTCCAGCGTCTCGGGTGCCACAACCACAACCACGACGACCTCAGCACCAGCCTCGGCCGCCTCGACGTCGTCGGCTGTGGCGTCGTCCAGCGCCAGTGCCGCCACGTCCGCAGCCTCGTCATCCGTGTCTTCGGCCAGTACCAGCAGCGCCGCCGTCGCGGACTCGGCTTCCGGCTCGTCGAACGCCACGACGTCGTCGTCATCCTCGAAATCGGCTGCGTCCGACTCGGCCAGCGCCGCGAGCTCAGCGTCGGTCTCGAGCTCGTCGGAGAACGCGGCCACGGCGCAGAGCAGCTCCGGCTCCGCGTCGGACTCGGGCCCCACGGGCGACTCGGGCGGCGCCATCGCCCCGCGCTCCGGCTCGATGCTCTCCAGCTCGTCGGACGCCATGCCCCACGTGGCGGCCACCATGGGCTCCGTCGCGGCGGTCGTCGTTGCGGTTGGTGCCTACTTCCTGTAAGAAGAGTTCGTAAGGTGACGTCGGTGGCTCTACGTAGACTGCAGTACAGGCGAGGCCGCTCATAACATTAACACAGGTATATTTTCGCTCCCGAGTTGAGCATCGTCGGTGCGTTGGTCGTGGTTCGGTGCAGGGTCGAGGGTCCAGGTAGGTGCATTAAGGGCGTGGGTCCTGGAGAAGTGAGGGACAACATGCGCGTGCTGCCTTCTTGCGAACACTATCGGAGAATCGAGCATCAACAATGGCGGCAAGCAAATCTCGAGGCTGGCGGTTGGTACTCGGAACCATCAACAAGGCCGATCTCAGCACATCCCAGCGAGATCAAAGCCGGTCGAGATGATGCCCAGAGCGGGTTGAACACTGGTTCTCTCACCAAGACATGCGACAGTCGAGTTGATGTTTGTGTCTGTAGATTCTACAGGCGGTGAGCTCGTTCTTTAAGGCTGAGATTGCAGCTTTGATGTTTCGTGTTACCACAAAGCGATTGCAAGGTATAAATGGATAGACACTTTCTTCGCATTGCCTTCGTGTTCCTGCAAGCTGCTGTGTTGTCCAAGACTGAAGTTCTGCACCGGTGAGACGACTGATTCAAGTCAAGATGCAAGCGCTGTCGCTTGAGATCGTTTTGGTTGGCGAATACTTCTTCGTGCGCCCACTGGCATGACATGTGCGCTGAAGAATAGCCATTTACAACGGCCTACGATGCCGATATTGAAATATCGATCCACCCGTGGCAAAATTGGACGACCACCGCTATAGCCATGCCAGTCGCTATGTGCTGGAGATCTTTGTACCGACAAAGTTGTTGAAAGGCCAGGAACTGCTTAAAGCTGAAGGCAATCAAGATTTTCTTCTACATGACCTTTTGTCCGTCGTTATTATAACGAAATGACTTCGGCTTACCGCACCGTGTACGACGGTCCTACACTACTACTTCTAAAAGTCTTGTTCAAGCATCACAGCGACGGTAATCGTAGAACCCAGCGCTCGAAAAAGCGCCAAGAGTTCGAGAAAGAAGTTTGAGTCTTCAGGTCCAGAGATCACCCACCTTCCGACGCGAAGGCCCCGACATCTTGATACAGGGCTTCCGTCATTGTACAGATCCCTTCTACCCGCTTGTTGAGGTTTCCTCGACGGCCGTGATCAACGGGTTTTACAACCTAGCGTTTGTTCTTGGATAGGTGACTGACTACCTAAATCCAAACTCCTGCTTGCTACTCAACTGTCACTATTCAGGAACGATTTTTTTTGTGCTTGTGAACGATATACTACTTCAATGTACTAAGCCTACAGTCGTGACCGTGGCACTGAGGGCGGTTGCATTCAAGCGCCATGTTGACATTTAAATGAATTTGAAGAAGCTAAACAGGTTTTCGTCTACAAACCGCGCGAAGCAGACCCGCTGTATGCCACGCGAGGTCATGTGAAGCAGTTTCCGATGGAGTTCTACCAGCAACCGGAAGATCCCGCTGAAGTATCTGGGTGGCTCCAAGACATATGAAGCATTGAGGCATTGACATGGCAGCGGCAATTGTCAGTGACAGTCTGTCACAGTGATAATTGCTGGGAGAATATACTCCTGCGGTGAGTACAGGATACTCGTGAAAACGTGGAGATCTTACACAAGTCGAACATGCTAACCAGGGAGAGTTCCAGCATCGAGGGGTAGAATTGCCACAACAATTTTGGATCGGTTACCCAGGTTGATTACTGAGCTACGCAGAACCAGATCCACCTTGACAGAGAAATTGTTGTGGTTGGGGACCGGGCCTGATGTTGTGACCGCCGGATGATCCGTCGACTGCAGAAGACCCAAGCGGGAACCTGCGTGATCTTGTGTCTGACCTTTTATCAGCTCTTGACACTCCCGTAGCGACTGTCGACTCACTGCTGGCAACGGCGAACGATTTGTTGTTGTTGATGCCACTTGTCTAGGCAAATCGAGTAGTTCTGTCGCCGCAATTGTGAACTTTTAACGAAACTCAAAGCATGAAATGCTGATATGCAGGGTAGTTTAGCCCAGACGACAACCTGCATTCTGAAGGTAACTACTTCGAAGTAGTTACAGAGTACATTAAGTATTTCTTTATCAAGCTTCGAGCGATCTTATATGTACTAGTTTGCTAACTACAGTACTTTAGTGATACTATGATAACCTTGGACGTCGTCGTTCTCTGTTCTAAACTAATGATGCTACGCGGAGTAGAGAATTGTACATCTACGAACTGCAGTGATGCACCAGCGGAGCTGATCAGTGGTAGAATCTTGTTTTCCTCAGAAAGCTGCCGGACATATACATGGGCCATGATACGTTCCCACGTTTGGATTCCCTACATTTAGCCTGGGTAGCGGGCGTTGGTTATCCAAAAGTTGATGGCGCCGGTATTTATACGAGCTGAGACCGCACGCGACGTGCTGTCTGCTACTCGTCCGCCCCATTCTCTTCGACGCGTTGCTCTCGTCCAGGTTGCTGCATACGATTGCAATGTCCAGCACTGCCGCAGCCGAGAGCTTCGGCGTCAGACTCAAGCGGAAGGTCCGCAGTGCCGAGACCAAGTTGTTCGAGTGGAGACCATGCAGCTGCACAATCGTGGCACGTGATGGGAAACTCTTGCTGCAATTACAGACACCACCACGAGACGAGGACAGTCAGGAGGAATACTACAGCGAAACGGAGACCGTCACCATTGACTTGGCCTCGCAGCTCCTCAATGTCGTGCCAAAGAAGAACAAAGCGCGGTGCGACCTCGAGTACTACGCGCCGGTGGCTACCATGAGCGGAGAAGTCGTGAAAGAAGAGCTGATGGCACCATCGGCTGCTCACCGTCAGCAGTGGATGGCACAGGTCCGACGTGTTCAGCAGCAGGCTCATCAGCAACGGAGACCGGCTTCCAGCACCTCGACGAGATCTGGAGCGTCACCTGTTGCACCACTTCCTTCACCTCATGCGAGCCATGCCGAGATTACTGGCAGTAGGGCATCCACCACGAACGATGCTACGATAGCGTCTTCCGTGCACTTAACCGCTGTAAGAGAGCCGTCGCCATTGAGGAGGCAACTCGCACGAGAAATGTCAGGATCAGAGCTAGCCCAACCGGAGGTGGCGCCTTCGTCTTCAGTCCGCCATAGTCCACCAAGCCAACGTTCCGGTTCCTCGTCCTTGTCATCTTCAGCGATATCGTCCACTCGACCGGAAAATTTGGCTGTAGTTGCCAAGGCGGTGTCCTGCCGATTCCGTGAGCGCTGTGACGGAGATCGAACGGGTATCAGCTACAGCGAACTGGACCACACAGTCGATTCTTCAAGCTGCTCACCCACGCCCGTGTTTGAACCTGCAGCCCGCTCGGATACGCGAGCCTCGCTCATTTCGTCAATTTCTTCTGTCTCAACAATAGTATCGCCCACATCCAACTGGCGAAGAGGAAGCGCAGCTCGAATTTCTAGCCCCCAGTACTCATCTTCGTCAGAAAACGACATACCACATTCTCCACACCGGCGATCGCGTCGAAGCAGGCCTTCCACGCAAAATGTGAGAGAATTTCAAGTTGGTGAGAACAATGACTTTGGCAGCGATGACGAAAACGAACCTACTCGGTACCGAAGACGGAGTCTCCGACGAAGCTCTGGTGTATCGGAGGAGAGACACACAACCACCTCACGAGGGGTTAGTGGGGTTAAACTTGCTTCGTCTTCGTTGTCTTCGCGAGCATCGCCTTCCTACCGAGTATCAGCACGAATTCAACAATCTCCAGGGTGGTACAACGACCTACCTCGTAATTCCACAGCATACGACGCAGAGGGTGAGTCCTCGCAAGCCGAACTACACATTCTTCATCGAGTCGAGGCAGCATTGCGTGCACTTGAACTTGAGAACGCCCAGGCCAAAGCGCGCGAGCGTAAGTTAGTCCAGGAGATACAAACACTGCGTGACGCTGCGCGAGTAACTGCAGCAGAACGCAAACACATAGAGCAGGAATACCGACACGCACGAAAAGAAGTTGACTCGTGGAGACGTGCTGCTCAAAGCGCAGAGACTGCGGCAACTCAACTCCAAGAGCAACTTGGCATCGCACGCGAAGAGAACCAACTCTTCGCAGGCGAGAAACTCCGGCTCAAACGCCAAAACAACGAGCTCCTCACGCAGGTACATCGGCTTGACTCGCTCGTCTACGGTCGATTCTAGCTCGCACGTCAACACGTAGACTCCAGTATCAGTTAAACGAATAAAATGAATACTGTACCCCAGTTTCTTGTAGAGGAATCGTCTGGTGATTGATTTGTTGAAATGTGGAGAATGTTCAGCAGTTAGCGCTTGATTAAACGAACCCACTGCCGGAACCACTCCAGTGTCGGTCTTCATATCGCTCGGCGAAATCACCATGGGATGATGAGGTTTTCGTCGCTGGTCCGTCACTCTTTTCATCCTTCGAGGTGGTCTCATGAGGAGCCGACATACGCTTGGTCCTCGTCCTCTTCGTGGTCATTTTGTGCTGGACACTATCCTGCTGACCGGCGTCCTTGCTTCTGGAAGACGTCTTCTTAAGCTTCAATGTGCTTTTCGAAGAGTCTTTTGTCTCCTTCTGTTTCTCGGCATCCTCCTTCATCTTCTGCTTTTCCTTTTCCAGTTTATCTTCAGCAGCGGTGGCAGCTACCATAGCCTTAGCAGCCTCCGCTGCCGGGGTTGTCGGTCCTCCATCCTTGGCCAACTTTTCCGGATTCTCCCAAACCCACGACAGCCAACTAGGCGTGAGCGCGTACATGAACGTGCCCCAAATTGCATCTCCACTCTGAGCCTGCACGGTTTGGTCGCGGACTACGCCACTAACAAACTCTTTGGCATGGTTCTGAACGTCCCCACGACTCAACACGTCGTGCACCGACTCACCGAGCGTCTTGCCCACATTCTGCTTCACCGCGTCTTGCAAGAACGTGTGCGCCAGCAGCTGCGTCAAGTTCGCTCGCGTCTGCTCGTCGCGCATGATCTGCTCCAATAGCAGCAATAACGCCTCCTTGGCCTGCGTGTCCATCACTGTAGACCGCAACAAGTCCACGAGCTGGCGCAGCGTCTTGGGGTCTTCCAGCAACGCCGCCACCGTGTGCTTGGTCAGGTCCGCCACCTGCGTCCTCGTCATCGGGTCATTCAGTGTATGGATCACCAATACCTTCAGCGCTTCACGCGTTGAGTCCATCACGACAAGCTGCAGCAGGCAAAGCACCACACACAAAAAACGTCAGTTTCAAAACCGTTCCGTAATGATTGCGTCATTTCACGCACTACAGTTCGCACAAAACGGTGCCATCATATCAATACAACAACCAAACTCTTCCAACGACATCGTACCCTCTGCAGGAACCTGGAGGCTTGGTCCAGCACCTTGGGGTCGTTCAGCACGGTCTGCACAATCTGCGACGCCAGCTCCCGCGAGTTGTCCCGCAGTGTCTCGTCCTGCAGCGACCGCGACGCCAACTCGGCCGTGTGCTTGCTCATGCCGAGCTTGAGCTCTGGCCCGAAGGCCACGAGCGCCACGCCGCCCAGCACCAGCGAGCCCATCCACCACCACACGCGCTGGCTGCGCATGAGGCGCCGCACCATCTCGGGCTCGCTCATACTGGGCGCGGGCGTGTGGGGCTGGACATGGGGCGGCTTGTCCGAGCTGTAGTGTCGCCTACGCACGCTCAGAGCACGCGAGCTCCAGGTGGGAGGTAGGTAGCGGCCTGGGGAAGCTGTCGAGACATTCAGCAACGGCGCCAGAGCTCGGAATCGGCCGCTAGACGCCGCGGCGCGCAGGATGCCCAGCTTCATCTTGTTCCGGTGGAAGTGGCGACGTATTTAGTGAAGCGTCCGGTGTGAAGTGACGCATAATGTGCTGGCGAGGGTCGAATGTGTGTGTTGACGATCAAATGGGACTGACGCGAACGGACACAAACGGAGCTGACAAAATGTATCTATGCAGGCTCAGTGGTCGAGCTCTACCTATGACTATGCAACACACTGCGCATGCTCGAAATCCATTCCATTGCACACGCACTATCCACCCTCTCAAATCACACTTCAGATAAACGCCCCGTCAATGTCCTCCGCAGCGCCGCTCGAAGCTGTCGTTGCAGTGACTCTGCGTCTTCCTTCCTCTGCCTAATGTCTGTCGGCCATCGCACAAAAAGTTGTTTTTTTCTGTCTTGATTCGTTTCGATGCCTCCTCTTCTCCTGCTCCTGCCGATCTTCTCAGCCTCGCGCTCGCTAATAACCACCCACCACGCACAAGCCGCCCACGACACGCCTGCGCGCTTGCCGCTAGCGTCAGGCTGGCTTCCACTGCGCTTCGCTCGGTCGTACGGAGTTGCTCGTTGTCGTGAGTGATTCATCGCGTCGCGTCGACTTGACCGTCGTCCCTGTATAGTTTAAAAAGTCTGGCACTGGTACTTCCAGATGACGGCAAAGCAGTCGCCGCTTCCCGTTGCAAAGTAGGGGGACGCTGGGGAAGACGCCACACTTATCACCGAATTCCGGTAGCCCGTCAGCGTCAACACAGATCGAGACGAACGCGGGTCCCAGAACACCACGGATCGGTCCTTAGAACCGGACATCAACCACCTAAAAAAGAGCAGCAACACCAGAGCACAGTCAGCAACATAACAACCGATAAACGTACAAAATACACTTCACAGGAAACGCACCTTCCATCAGGCGTGTAGGCCACCGAGAGCACGAAGTCCTTGTGACCCTGGAAAAGCATGCGCGGCCGTGTGGTCGTGCGGCCCTGGGCACACACATCCCACAGCATGATATTGCGGTCAAGCGAGCCAGAAATCACATTCTTGCCATCGGGCGAGAAAGCGATCGAGTACACCGAGTCGCTGTGGCCCTCCAATCGGTCCAGCAAATGTGCCGTCTCCGTGTCCCAAATCCGTACAACCTTGTCCAGAGACGCAGCAGCGAGAAGCCGTCCATCCGGGGACAGCGCCACCGAAGTCACGCCGTCTGACGGACCGCCACTCTCGTTGCCGAAAATCTTCTTGCACTGGCCGTTGCGAGCATCCCAGAGGCGCACCTTGCGGTCACCTGAACCGGACACAATCAGGTCGTTCACGTAGTCCAGCGAGTAAATTTCTGACTCGTGGCCAGTCATGGCTGGGCCTTCCTCGTTCGAAGCAATATCCCAAACGCGGATAGTATTCTGCGGCATACCTGCCACTAGCTTTGTGCAGTCTGGCGAGAAGCAGACAGCGCGAACGTAGGCGTCATCGGCCTCGTTAGCCGCAGCGTTGGCCTGAGAAGTAGGGGTCTGTCCATTGGATCCAGCAGGGCGGGACACCAGGAACTTGCGGTCGCCAGTCTTCACGTCGAAAACCTGTGCCGTCTTGTGGCAGCCCGAAGCCATCATCGTACCGTCCGACGAGAAGCGCACGCAGCACACAACGCTCTGGTGGTCCATCGACTGGTGCATTTCAGCCGCCGGGCGCTCCGACTCCTGGTATGACATGCTCGTTTTGGACGAGTACACGCAGCTCCAGTTGAGACGGCTAGCCTTCGTGTTCGAACTCTTCTGCGTAGTGTTGTTGCCCGACGCAGCCGACAGTGTCGTCGTCGAGCTCGTCGAGGGACGGCTGGTCTCAGCGTTTTCACCCTCGGTCTTCGTGGAGCTAGACGCCGCGCTTTGAGACTGGTTGGCGCTAGCGGCGCTGGGGCTGGAATTCGAGCTGGTCGATCCCTGCTCACGGTTCATCTTGGACACCTGGGGAAGCATGCCACTCGAAGTGGGGGCGCTGCTGCCAGCCGAACTAACGGGAGGAAGCGCGCCCTTGCCATTCGCGTTAAGGCTGGGGATGCTGGGCTCCGAGCCGTTGAGCTTGGATTTCTTGAGAGCCGGGGGCGAGCTCGCCGCGCGATCTTTGCCATTCACTTCACTGTTAATGCTGGGCATACGGCGCGAAGATGGGGTCGTGTTGGTGTTGTTCGCTTCCAGCGGGCTGAGCTGTGGGGGCGGGTTGCTGTTGCCTCCCTGGGGGGGAGGCGGCAGCTGAGGGGGCTGCTGGCCGAGCTGCTGCAGGCTACGCGAGGCTGGCTGCACAGGCACCACGCGCACAGGGGAGCTGCCGCTACCTCGCTGCTGTGCGTTAGCGGCTCCGGCACGCCCCGATGATGTGGCGGCCGCCACGAGGTTCGACATCAGCGAGGATGAGTCCTCCTGCATGCTGCTACTGGAGGGCGCGGCACGCGAGCGCTTGGCCGGCAGCTTGGCGGCCACGGGCTGCTGTTGAGCCTGGACCTGCTGCTGCGGCACCTGGCCCGTCTCGATCTGCCTGCGCATGCGTAGCATGTCCTCCTCGTACTGCTGGCGGATGCGTCGGTGGTTGGCCTCGAGCGCCTTCAGCGACTGCTGAATTTGGTCCATCTCCACGACCTGCGACTGGATCTTGCGCTCCATCTCGAGCTGCTCCATCTTGGCCATGTTGAGCTGCTGGATGGCGGCCTCGTACTCGGCCTTGACCTGGTCCAGCATCTCGCCCACGCGGCTGGTGGCCGTCGCGGCCAGCTGCGGCGGGGCGCCGGGGTTGCCCGACGACGGGCCGCGGAGCTGCTGCGGCTGCTGCTGCTGCGGGGGCGGCACGCCCGCATTCGGGTTGCCGCCGCGGCCAGGAGCCGGTCCGGGGGCGGACGACGTGTACATGGCTGCCTGCTTGGGGGGTCTGCAAGGGAGCGACGAGGGGGGCGGGAGACGGGGGTTAGTATGGGGTCGGACGCCCGTCGAAATGGCGCGAATGGCGCGGACCTGCTTCGGAGTTAACCTGGTCGGTCGCTGGAGCTCGTGGCGGAGGGCTGTAGTACGTGCGGGTGTCTCCCTCGCGGGTGGGGCTCGCTTTCTGCCTGGGGGTCTGCCGCGCCTAGCCTGCCGTGCGTGGCTGAGCGCGAGTGATTCTTTCCCTTCGGGGGGTGGCTTTAGGAGTGCCGAGCGCGTGAACGGCAGAATTAGTTCGGCGCGAAGAGGGGGGAGGCGGGAGCGAGAGGGGGCTGCGTGGATGGGGGGACTCAGCAGGAGTGATGGTCACTGTGTACTGTATGGTGGAGCGCTGAGGGGACGTGTCAACAGCACTTGTATGTTCACTCGGGTAAAGAAGAAAACACAAATCATTTCCTGACAAATGAACACACCCATTCATTTTGCCAGCTCCGTCACACCACTTGTACATGTACCCGGCGTCGTCATCGCGTCAAGAAATAAAGCCTTTTCGTTCTTGCGTTGACACGCGACTCGATGCGAACTTGTTTGTTGCAACTTCAGGTATCTGCTAAGGGAGGTAGATCCAAGTTTGTTCCCAGTGCAAGGCAACAAACTTGTAATTTGCCAGCATTTTGTGAATCACTACGAAATACGCGCTCTGATTGGCTGATAACTTACCTCCAGATTTGCAGCTCGGCTCCATTTATGGCTTCACACTCCAATGGCCACGTGGTGCCGGACGATTGCCGAAAATGCTCTGACTTGGAGCGCATGGAGCGGTCTCCTCAATTTCTGCCGGTCACGCTCGCCTTTGCGGTGCAAACTTTGCACTCGCCGAGAGGGCGTTACTATGTCGACCTCATGTGGCTACTACATCCCAGCCTTGAAGCTCAGTGATCGAGTGCGTATGCAGCTTGTAGCGGGGAATGTACCGCAGCCACCGACTACGTTCGGTGTCTGTAGCCAGGAGGGACTACCTCTCCAGCTGTCACCGCCATCAAACCAAATGTATCGCATTTTGAACGCATATCAGGTGCGCGACCGCAATAGAAACACCTTGGCCACCTCGCTCCTGGGAGGGGCGACGTGCCTAGTATTCGCTACATAGATGATACTTCATCCGGTGCCTGTATATCGGTGGCAGCAATACAGTACCGTCCCCGACCCCCACATTACTCACGCCGCCTCGTCTCTGTCTCCCCTCCCCGAAGCCGATATCGCCTTCCAGAATCGGCCGGCCAGACGACCGAGCAACAATAGGGCCAGTCGCCTTGTCGTCCTCGCCGACCTGCATTTCCCGCTTGGAGCGGCAGCAACAAGGCTTCGTCTACTTCCTCCGACAATGGTGCGGTCGCTGCCGCTGCGCAGCGGCTTCTTCAAGGCGCCGGACCTCTCGGACGCCGACCAGGCCGAGCTGCTGGCCTGGGGGCGCTCGCTCGTGCCGGACCTGGTGCGCCAGCCCGACGTGGAGTGGACCATGCTGCACGAGCGCAAGGGCGTGCAGCTGTGCGAGGACCGCCAGAAAGGAGGCCTGACCTACTCCATCCGCGCCGTGGCCACGGTGCGCGCGACGCTGGACGATGTGATGGACATCTTCCTGGCGCAGAACACGGTGGACTACCGCTCGCTCATGCAGCTGCAGCTGCGCGAGTTCTTCGCGGACGCGGCTGTGCTTTTCCACAAGGAGCAGAACGAGTCCGAGGCGCTGAGCATCAAGTGGACGGCGTCCCGCACCAAGAAGAGCGTGCCCAGTCTCGGCGGACAGGTGGGCGTCGACTTCTGCTTCCTCGAGTATGCGGGCGTCATCTCCCCTGAGCTCGTGGACGGCCCGCGCCAGAACAACAACGGACTCAACGGGTCCTCGTCCTCTCCCGCCAGCAAGGGCGTGCCCGTGGGCGTGTGTCTCTACGAATCCATCGATCAGGCCGAGTGCCCGTCGCTCTCCGACTCGCATAGGCTCGAGCGCGCCAGCGTGTCCAAGTGCGGCTTCCTGTTCCGCCCTCACGTGGACGAAGGGGTGGTCGAAGCCACGTTCGTCTGCAGCATCCGACAGCCGCCTGGAGCGCGAACCAAGCGCCGCTGGAACCGCGCGCTGCTGGCCCATTGGGCCCAGTCCGTGGGCGGTATCGAAGAGGCCATCAGTCGTCGCCGCATCTCCAAGGAACTCACCAAGCGCCGGGTGCCCACGTGGGTGAACGACAAGGACCGCGCGTGCTGTCACTTGTGCCTCAAGACCTTCACCAACACGAGGCGCAAACACCACTGCCGCGCATGCGGAGAGATTATCTGTCGGGCCTGCTCCGTCTACAAGAGCGTGGACTTGCAGTCGGTGGGACTCACTACGCTGCGTGTGTGCAAAGCTTGCATGGATGGCACGTCCACTACTGCGGGTGACCGCGAGAAGGAGGAGGCGAACCTCAAGGCTGTGGCGGCTGTGGCGGTCGCTGCGAGTGGAGTTACGGCTAACGGCCTTGCGTTGCCCGAAGGCGTGGACAACAGTGTTCTCAGAGACGCAGTGGAGGAGTACGCCTTGGCACTGCCGGGTGCTCAAGTGTCCACTGTGCCGGACCTCGTTGGCATCGCCTGGCTGCAGCAGCTTGCATCACGAGACCAGGAGAGCAAGGCGATGGTGAACGCCCTGATGGAGCGACTACGTATAGATTCTCAGCAGAAGGAGGCGGGCGGAATCGCCGAAGAGCAGGTGGACATCTACGACACACTTTGCGACCTGGCAGCGCAGACGCTGGCCTGCAAGTACGCGGTCGTTAGTCTGGTGGACGAGAACCGCCAGTGGTTCAAGAGTGCTGTGAACGTCAAGGAGTCCGAGGTGCCGCGCGATTTCAGCTTCTGCGAGTACCCGGTGCGCGAACAGCGACCACTCGTGGTCATGGATGCATTGCGCGACCCGCGCTTCAAAGCCAACCCGTTCGTGACAGGCCCGCTGGGTGTGCGCTTCCTGGCTGGAGCCCCGCTTTTCACGGTGGACAACGAGTGTGTGGGGGCCGTGTGTGTTCTGGACACGGCACCTCGTGAGTCCTTGCAAGAGTCGCAGATCGCTACGATGCAAAACCTTGCGCACTTGGCCATGGTCATGGTGCAGGAGCGACGAGAAGCTCAAAGTAAGGTCGCGCGTGCCATGGCGGCATCCTCTCAGCTCGTGCCGACACGTCAAAATGGGGGTCAACTCACGAACAACGCCGGTTCCTCGGATCTCGTGCCCCTGAGCAGCTACTCAGAGACGTCTATGGTCGTACAAGGTCGCGAGCGGCCGAAGGAGGACCCCGTGCTCAAGGAACAAATGATTCAGCTGCTCCACAAGGCGTCGCAGGTGCGCGATCAGGTAAACCAGCAGACACACAAGCAGCAGGCAGGTCTCCAGAGCTCCGCCGAATAGACCGCCCGCCAAGCATTATCATCACGGCAACGCCATCACACAGCATTATCACATTACGCCCGCCTTCTTTCGCTAAGATGGCGCGACGTACACTTAAGGCAGGGAGGAGAAAAATGAAAGCAATCCGCACAAATGACACAAACAAGAAAGATGAAATTCTACGGCGCGTTTAGAGACGGCCGTCGTACCAGGAGTCTGCCGCTGGACTTGGCTCTAGTGTCTCGCGTCGAGCAAAAGCGAAGTTGGCGATAGAAGCACAACACGAGATGGTGGTGTGACCGGCGGAGAAGCTGTGGGGACTGCGTGAATGCAGCAAAGACCGCGTATTAGAAGACGTCAGTTCGTTGTAGTGATGCCAACTGTAGCTTAAGAAGAAATGGAGCGTGATAGAGTGAACGTGTCTTCACGGTTGTGCGCTTATCGACGCTAGCGCCCGGTCTTGTTGACCTACAGTGAATACGATGAAGAAGATAACAACGGCAATGACAATTCCGAGAGGTGCGCGACCAGGGCAGTCCGAATCCGCCCCAGACTCTGCGTCCCAGTCGTAAACGCACCATCCATGAGCAGTGCAAGTTGGAACAAGTCGTGCTTGAACTGGAGCGCCAAGCCGGTAAAAAGGGTGGCTGTATCTGATAGCCACGAATGGCTTTCGAACGTGGTCTACTCGATTTGTCCTGCATCATATTTCCCCAGGAACATCCGTATGATACCAGAGTTTCAACGCACAGATATCATACATGGACGCGCCGGATCGTGCCATCCATCAACGCCATCGTCCGCCGGTGGCAGACAAGAACCGAGGACAACCTGTCGAGCCGGCCACCAGACCAAAGAGGAAGCCCAAGTTGTATGATCTTGTCTCTCTTTTACTCGATGATCGAGTTGAATTCAACGACTGGGGGGTGTACGAAGATCTGGGTTGATGGTGTAAAGTGGCAGCTTCTTGTTGTTCGCCCATGTGCGTTGCGAACCATCAACACAAATGCTAGAGCTCTTGTGCTGGACGACTGGCTGGCCATTTATTTTCTTGGTTATCAAGCATGTCTAGAGGTGAACATACCGATTGTTTTCGGGTTCCTGCGTCACTCCGAGCACGATCAACGCAGGATTTCCCGAAATTCAGCGATGTTTGCTTGTCGACTTTTGTCGCCACAACACCGAGTTGCTTCGATCTGGCGCCTTGTTGTGACCAAATGAGCCAAACGGTCGAATCGACGGGCGAGAAAATCATTCATCACAAGGTACACAATCGTGTTGTTCGAAAGCAGTGCTGCTAAAATAGTCACTTCAACTTGCTGAAGCAACAAGACAACCGACTCCTTACGTTCTTATATTTGATGTGTAGTTAGTGTAACTACAACAGCCCTGTAATTTTCAGCAACTGACTCTCTACGTTCTTTCATATTTCGTGTAAACTTCGTGTAGATACAAACTCTTCGTCATATGAAATCCCCCCTTCGAAGGTAAGCGACCAGTCAGGCAAAAAAAAATGGCGTTGAGGCAGCTCCGAGAGGCGTTCAAGCGAAAGCGGCATGACGAGGACCTCATGGCTCAATGTGTGGACCGGGTACTGTCCGGGGAGAGCGCCAAAGCCATCAGCAAGGAGACGGACATCCCGTACACGACTCTAATGGGTCGCGTCAATTGGAGGAGAAAAGGTTACGAACCCTCGCGGAAAAGGCAACAAGTTCAAAAGTCGGAGCTTTTGGCGCCTGCCCAAGGTGAAAACAATGCAACGCGTTCTCAATTGCCAGATGTGGATGAGACGGAAATTCTCCAATTGATGGCAAAAATGCAACGCGCGGGGCTCTGCGTCCGACGTCGGGACGTGTTGAACAAGGCCAACGAGTTGAAGGGTTCGGATGCTGCAGAGTGCAGTACGCAATGGTTCCAACGGTTTCGAGAGCGCCACCCCGAAGTGTCGGGGTCTGGCACCAATTTGGTGCTGAGTGAGACGACGATTCAACTAGTTTTAGGGGTTCAGGTCTCTGACGAGTCTGTGACGCAAGATCCGAGTGCTGAAAGTGGTGGACAGCAAGAAGAAGCAGTGGAGAAAGAGGACCAAGTGCAGTTGACACCGTCGCAACGAGCAGTACAAGTGCTGCAGATTTGTTACGCGCAGCAATTGGATGCGGAAGCGATGGTGGACGCCTTTGATCTCATGGCAGACCCCGTTTTGGCGCAAGTGTTTCTCGTCATTGCACCGGGCCAACTGCGGGAGATGTGGCTGAAGCAACGGATCAAGAAGGTTCGCGACGCTGAAAACGACGCCGATGCTGCAGCAAGTTGAGACAATCGATTGAGAAAGTTTTGGCAGCAGGATGACTCCTCGGAATTATGAATGTCGTGTTGTTTGTGGTGTAGGCTGATCGAGATTGACGAAACCCAGAGAAATCAACAAAGTAGTCTTGCAAGAAGCAGCGTAAACGCTTCAAGTACAGACCCGCGCCAACCGTTTTTGTTTCGACACGTTGACACTCTGCTCGACTACCAAAAACGGACGATCGTCCGTCACGTCGACTATAAATACGACGACGAGCTGCCTGCGTTGGACTTGGGCTCCTGTCCCCCCACTCTCCAGCTTATCTCGATGGCGAACCAAGGTCGCTGGGGCTCCAGGACGGCGTCCCAGTTGGGATTGGCTCCGACAGGATTTACTCCGCGGCTCGCCCAACCAGCTGCCGTGGCTGCCATGGCTGGAGCAGCGCAAAGAAGGATGATCGCCACACGGTCCAGAGCTCCATCGCTTTGGCGCCAACCTTCCAGCGTCGGCATGCAAGATCTCCGCTTCGAAGTGTTCTTCCATCTGCCTGGCCGATCGGAGTTGGAGCGGGTATCTGTTCACCGCTCGCAGTCGCTCATGTGCATGCAAGCAGCACTGCAGCGCCAATTCGGGATTCCATTCGAGCAGCAGCGATTGTTTTTCCACGGCGAACAGCTTCAAGGCGACGACGAGTTAAGCGACTACGGTCTGCACGACAAAAGCGTGGTGGTGATGCGAGTTTCACCGCGCTTTCGTCGTATCGGCGACGTCTTCTACACGATCCGCACGATCCGTTTTCCAACCCCTACGGCGCAATTGGAAGACTTTCAAGTCGTGGACGTCCCCGCAGGATTGCCACCGCTACGGGTAGTTTTCCAGCGAATTGTGCATGCAATCACATACCTCACAACACTTGACCGGATGCAAGCGCAACGAACACATCGCCGCGTTTGGCGCCAGCACGTCACCTTTTGGGACGAGCCGACAGCTCCAGTACCATCAGCCCCGCCGCGAAATCGCCATCACAATAGCTATAGATCCCGCCCACGCCGTTCCGTGATGGAAGAACACGTGGTGCTGCCTGCAAACGACAAAAAACCTGCCTCGTACGTCCTACAAACGAGCAGCACCGAGCATGTTGCATCCATCTTGGCTCTTGCCAACGCTCACGGGGTCCAGCCACGACTACAGCGCCCTCCACCGAGCCGTTCATCTGCAGACATACGTAACCTCAAAAAATGGTTCGCAAGCCTCAAATACTTCGCTGATGCTCAGCTTCCGGATGCCATTTTCCAAGAGCTTGCACGCACCACCACCTACATGCGCGTGAGCTCCGGAGAATTCGTGTTTCGTCAGGGAGAAGCAGGCGACAGCTTTTACGTTCTCATCACTGGCTGCGTATCCTTGGCGGCGTACAGCACCGGCTTCTTTCGTACACTCACCCCAGGGTCATGCTTTGGAGAGATCAGTCTCATCGAGCCACAAGGTTTGCGAACTGCAAGCGCCTGTGTCACGTTCGCCACGGCGTGGGCAGAGTTAGCGGTTGTCTCCGGTGATCTCTATCGACGAGTTATCAAGCCGTACAAGCAGGTAGTACTACGTGCCACCGAGAAGGCGATCGCATCGATTCCGCGAATGCACGCGCTGCCGCCAAACGTCATCACCCACCTCGCGTACGCTGCTAGGTCGCTCACAACTCGGGAAGGTCGGCATGTGGTCGGTCGGGGTGAGGAAATTAGCATGCTCGTCCTGCTGGTTCAAGGAAGCGTCAAAATTTCCAAGCCGCCCTTGCATGGGAAGCCTATTGTAGCCGTCGTCCAAGCACCAGCCGTTTTCGGACAGGAAGGAGCGCTCGCTACGACAACTTTGCCCGCTCCCTGGGACATTGTCGCACTTGATACTTGCTCGTTGCTCTGTCTTCGAAAAGACACCATTGCGTCCTTCCTCTCTCCATTACAGGAAGTCGTACGAGCTCTCATGGGAGAACACTACCAACGACTCCGAGACTTTACCCAACGCTTTAGTCCCGACAGTGAAAACGGCAACTCCTTCAGAGAACCATCGCGCCAAGCCAGCTCACTCATAAGCGCACCTATTCATCCCAACGATGTTCCCGTCGGCTTGGGGGATTCCTCTCCAAAACACGAGAGAAACAGTAGCATCATCTTCCCGAATATCCTCGTGCGAGAAGAAACCGTGCTAGGAATCCCGACCGCCTCCCGCCTGGATGAACTCGCAAGACCAGTAACCACCGGTGATCACGAGCTGCTGCAGCGACGGCACACCTCACCACGCAAGCGTCCAGTCACTCAACCAAGTGCAAGGTCTTCCCTGTCATGTGCCGAACTTGAAGCCCAGTACTTGAGTCGAGTGCTTCCCTTCAGCGGAATCGTCAGTCTTCAAGAACAACTGCGGTATGCTCCGTTCGATCAACAACACCAGAACGAATCCGTCAGTCGTCCTCCAGATGAAGACGGCGAGGAGGACTCGAAAACGGCGGCATTGCTAAATGGTCTGCGCCGACTCCCCCCAGAGGATGTTTGCTTGCTCCCGGTTGTGTGTCCTAGTCCCCCGCGAAATGATCAAGAATGTCATTACCGCTTCGCTCCATTGAAGTCGCCTAGACACCTGGCAGAGTAAAGCACATCCAAAACGTGTGGTGAGTCGCTCAATCACGTCCAAGAAGGATTCTTCACAACTACCTTCCGGCACTCCTCGTTGACGCAAGCGCCTGAAACCCCAGTACTTCAAACAGAACCAATAACTACTGTACGCAAATGAACCCGAGAGGGCGGCAAATGGGGTAAGCGAGCTCACCCGATCGATGTTTCTAATTCCACATGCAGCGAGCGTCGCTCGCACACACCTGTCTTAAGCCTGGTCACGTCGTATGTAGAACAGTACATACGCTTTCGAGGACACGGCTGATTCAGCTGACGTCGGACTGGTATGACTATCGTTGAAGTCGAACCACTGTTTGTTCACTGGGTTCATTGCGACCGCAGTGTAGTGCCCACCACCGAGACCACCCATGTGCTCGGACACTGCGTAGAGATCATAGATGGGCTCTGATCCGTTTTGTGGTCCGATCACAAACTCCGACAGATCCAGACCGTCGGTGGGGAAATCTACCAACGTTGAAATCTTGTCGCGGTGCATATAGAACGCGTTCTGCGCATACCGGAAGCGCTTCAGGTGGAAAATCAGCACCTTGGGCAGCGAGAAGAGATCGAACTTCTTGAACGCACGGACGTGGCTTTTGCATTTGGGGCAATACCAAGTATCCGCTTCGCCAAGCTGCTCGCGTTCCGTGAACTTGGTCAGGCAATCGAAAAGCGTCATGGGGTCTGGCTTTGTCGAGATTTTCAGGCTTTTCATCGACTCATGGAGCTCAATACGCTTTGCAGAAGTTTCATCGTAGCCCCGTTGGTAGCTATTTGGCAACAAATTATAGCAGTAGAGGTTAGATAAAACAGTGGTCCTTGTTACGAATAAGCACGTGCAGACGTACCCATTGCGATTCCACTCGAGGGTGAAGCTGAATGGCCTGTTTGAGCTATCAGAAACATCCACAGGCTCGTCATCCCGAGGAAGATCATTGACAAAAATGACTCCACCGTTGGGCTCTGTCACATGCAGGCGGTACGGCAATTGCTGGTCCTTGCCGCATCCAAAAACTGTACCGGAGTCGTTACCAGATCCTTTTGTCGCCACTAGGCGGTGCACGACTTGCCACACCTTTGTGTGGATTTCAGCTTTTGTCCATTGCCTGTCAATCGACACTAGAAGCGGCGTATTGAACAGCTCCACCTCCACTCGTCGTTGTTTGGGACCATAGCCTTCTTCCACTAGCATGTCATAGCCATCAGAATTTGCTCGTCCATCCACTGGGGACGCAACGGGTGCCTGGTGTAGCAACTCCACGAGATGCATTTGCTTGGAAGGCTCCGGTTCAAATGCCAACGTGCCTAATCTTCGCGGCCTACTGGATGGGCGAATGGTAGCCGACGAAAAGGAATAGTCTGTTACCGGCAATTCCAGCTCGTACGCGTGAAGAACGCCATCACGAATGCGGTCGATGGACATTGTGTCAGGATATGCTTTCAGGATTCGGTGATTCCATACTTCGACGAAGAAAACCCGCGAAATGGGAATGCTAGACAGCTCGCTGAGTTTCTCTTTTGCGTCTCGCAGAGTGCAGCCGTCTTTTGGTAGCTCCACAGCATACTTCATCGGGATACCGCCGTTGGCCCAGAACAGCTGCACTTGTACCGTCACAGTTTCTTTGTTCGGGATTGGCACTGACAGGCTCATGTACGGATCAAACGTGATCGACTCATTGCCGCAATCTGGGTTTGAGCACGTCACATGGCTGCGAAGTTGTCCCATGAAGTTGTCCACGATAATGCTGTCGTTGCGACGAAGAAACTGTTGCCACTCCTCTTGTGCCACTTCTGGGTCACTGCGGCCATTCCTCTCGACGGACTTGGTATAAGGCTTCGACTTGACACGATTCAGATCCTCATGGAGCCCATCCAGCAAGAAATTCATGAGCTCTTGACTGTCTTGCTGTTGATATCCAGCGAATTGAGGCGCATACTGGCCGATCACGGATTTCAGCTTGTTCGGTGTTACCACCTTGAACTCGTTGCTCCACATCTTGCGCAACAGGCTCGCGAAGTCAACTGCCATGATCCCCTTCATGCCGAGCGGGTTGTCTCGGTTAATCTCCTTCGTGAAGAAGGGGTTTCCGGTTTCAGGGTCCTTCCTGAGAAAATACTCTCGGAGAGGCGCTGTGTTGATCAAGCACTGCAGCATGCTGTTCATAAAGCACGTGTTGCCCAGGTTTGAAAGCCCCACAACACCCTCAAACTCCGGACGACCTCGCCCTGCTTCGTACTCCCGTCCGTATCGGCTGTAAGCTGATGCCGGCGAAAAAGAGGACACTGGTGATGTGACGACAGTTGAGGCGTTGACAGCTTTGTGCGTTCCTACAGGACACATCATTTCGTCTTGTGCGTCCATCCACCGCTTCGAGCCATCCACATCGAGCTCGATCCGAAGTGAGTCATCTGTCTGAGATTTCTGTCGATCGGTGACGCGGGCAGTACGCCACTCCGGGTAGTTCTTTCCAGATAATTGCCTGCCCACAAGGACTTCGTCTCCAATCTGAAAGTCGCGCCAGTTTGGAACCTTCGTGTGGAGCCGTGCGAGACGTGACGACGTACGATTTACCCACTCATCCCACTTCGCTGTCCATCCACGATAGTGGACTTTCACCTGAGTCTCACTCAACTCGATCACACGAGACTCGTACCATTTCTTGTCCGTGTCGACGGCGTCAATTAGCTGACCTTTCTCCAACGTGAATCGCCACGCTTCTGCCTGAATTTCGCTGTAGAATTTCCCATGTCTCCAGTCCGAGTGTTCGTTCCCTTCGGTCGTCGTAAATCGTCCTTCCACAAGCAAATGGTGCAGTTTCTCCTTCCCTGGCTTATAATCTCGCTTCTCCAGCTGCAGCTCCCCCACAGTGGTGCTTTCCACTAGAATATCTGGATTCTTCGAACTCGCAAAGCCACTATTCGGCCGATCATCCTTCACCACCGCGTCTCTCAGCGGTGTCCACGGCGCCTCTTCATCCGTTCTGTAGCACACTTGCACCGCCACGCTAACATTTTCCTCGGTTACTTCAGGGAACATCTCCTTTAGCTTGGTCTCTCCCGCGGCCGCCTTCCAGATCTCCATCTGCAGCTCCTTGAGCGAGCATATCTCGCTGGCAGTGAGCACCAGCGGCTTCTGCTCGGCGTCCAGCAGCTCCACAGGCCCTTCCAAGCCCGTACGCCAGCCCAGCACCTACACAGCCAGCTCCGTCAGTCTCGGCACAACGTTTTCCCACTGTAAACACCTTCAATTACCTCAAAAGCGACGGGATTAACCTCCACAACGCGGTTTTTGGCGGGTCCGCGAGCCACCACGGGCCTGGGGATCTCCCAGTCGAAGCCGAAGCGGTCCGACAGCTGGTTCCACACCCGTTGGCTCACTAGGCGGTAGTCCCTGCCCTCCACCTGCAGCAATCCACCCAGTAACACGCCGTCAGCACCTTCACATGGGCATATCTCGACCTCTAGAGCTCCGTTGTGACCCGTACCAGCATGGGTTGGAGCACCGCGACCTCGCGCTTGCGGCTGCTGAGCGCCAGGTCGAGCAGCGCGGCATTCTCCACCTGCAGCTCGCTGTTGCCGCGCGGCAGGGCGCCGTCCGAGTCCTCCGAGTCGTCGTCCGTGTGGCCCGCGTTCTCGTCGCTCTCGTCGTCCCGGGACGCGCCCAGCACGCGCGTCCACCACGCGGAGGCCACCAGGAACCAGTCCTGGCCCTCGCGCAGCTGGTCCTCCCGCAACTGCCGCTCCAGCGCCGCCGCCAGTCGCCGCAACGCCGAGTTCCGCTTCCCGTCCGAGGCCGCCATAGAGTCACGTCTATGCTGGGAGATATTATTGTGCGTTTCCGATTGGTTCAGTCGACGAAACCGCCAGCAACCTATTTAACAGCATATACTGTGATGTTGACGAGGGAACCTAGTACAGTTTTGGACGGATTGATATGACAGACACAAAGTTGGGACACACGAGAAAGCATGCATACACATATTTTAGCCAATCCTAGCCACCTTCGTGGTGCTCCTCCAGCACAAAGTCGTGCTTTGCCCGAAGAAGCTCATGTTGCCCTCCGATTTGACGCCCTATCTCGGAGTCCGATTTATTTAAAATGGACAGCATATAGGGTAGATGGGTCCGATTTAAATAAATCCGACCAGAATTAAGAGCTCAAGGCCGTCTCATTCCGAGGTGACCGAGGTGACCGTAACTAAAGACGAGCTGTGCGTAGTAGCCATTGGAGCCTACATATTAACTTCAGACCTGCATATTGTGGCGCAATTACTAAGTAATCTTATATTGCTTTGACTACGTAGTAGCTAGGACATTGTCATGGTACTTCACTGGGGTCCTCAGGGATATATTTCAGGCTGTCCCTTTTGCCGGCGAAAAACGGCAATACGGACTCCTGTTTCATAGCTCGGAGCACAATCTGGCCAGATATAGCTAGCTTACCTCAGCCGTATTACCTAAATCTGACCAGTTTTGCAAATCAGGTCCGATATATCGGATTTCGGACCATCGGTTTTGCCAAAAACGATGAAAGCCACAATACATATATTATAGTGAAAAATACTCTAAGAAGCTCTAGGTGGCATCTCCTGCGCCAGTTTCGCAGCCACAGAATCTGCTTTGTGCCAATAGCTATTACCTCTCACTTTCGAGCAACAAGGGCGACCTAATCCGTATCGCACTTAACCGTGACGGAGATGACACATGCGACATCCATATAATTTATCGTTTTGACCAAGTATTCATTTCAACAAACAAACAGAAATATGTTCACTTGTTTTTTGTAGTGAACCTCTATATATGAATGTATTTGACTACTCGAAAGGGCGAAAGACTCCGCCTAATTATTCGTCGTCTTTTCCACCGCCACGGATGCTCCTTTGGACGACTGTCCAGGACGATCCAGTCTATGGTGGAGCTGGAACAAGAACAAGCACAGTTTGCAAGAACGACGGGGGAAGCAATTCGCAGTGCATAGACGCGAGAGTATGTGTTCAATGCGGACGAGACGGCAGTTTATTTTGCCGATGAGCCGGGCACCATTATCGCCGAGAAAAGGATCGAAAAAAGCGCCATGGTGCAAGGGCGAAGCCGAACCACACGTGCTGGCGTGCTGCTAACTGTGTCAGCAGCAGGCAAAAAGTACCACCTCTTATCGTTTTTCGCGGGGTCCGGGGTGTCCAAGTTACAGAGGAATACAAGTGCTACAAGACCGGTGTCCGGGCGACGGTGCGGACAAACACCTGGATGGACACAACCGTGTGGAACGACGATTTTGTTGAAGGGGGTTGGGCCAACTACATCAGCGCCAAGCACCCTAGTAGTCTCGCGCTGTATGTCGGCAATTTGAAGTGTCACGTCTGGAATCGTAGCTGACTGGTACTTCTTGAGCTGCCCGACGTAGAACGTCGGGTGAAGTCCTAGTGAAGCGGAGATAGTTAGCGTAGAAGCGTCACCAATTACCATGGTTACTTAGAAGGGCCCAATAAAACGTGGCACGAGCTTACTCGCGCCAATGGTCGTCGCCGCTGAGTTTCGTATGCCATCGATCGACAGGAACACTCGTGCTCCTGTCCTATAGAAAGCCATGTTCTTCCTTCCGAGGATCTCCGCGTTCTCTTTCTGCTTGTCCACTGCTGACGGTCCCGCCTCACGAACGAATCGAGTGACCAATTGGCGGTGACGTATGAACTCGGATATTACAGCACTGTCGATGGGTCGCACCGGAGGCTTCGACCCGTGGTTGGTAACGGGAAACTCGTCGTTGGGAGTTGGAGCGCTTGTTGCTGTGTTTATCGGCTTCCTTATAGACCACTTGGCGTGAGCGGATGCCAGCTCGTGTGGCGTCGCACAGCCTTCTTCGCTTGGGATCGCGTGACTGCGTTTGCGCTCACGCGACCATGGGCTGTACTCGTTGGCGGTAGCAGTGCGATTTGTAACACCCGTTAACAAACAGGGTGTTTAGATGCACCGTGTTAGAAAGTGCCGTTTTCACTGATTCCAAGGTGCGTTACAGCTGTGGTGACCGCTTGAAGAGGTTTGAAGGCGATAGCAGAGCTGTCAGTGAACTATACAGTTCGGCTTGCTTCGGGATCATATCGTTATAGTAGTTTGCCATGTCGATAAAATGCTGGAAACCTCGGCAGTGTCGGGGCTGAGCAAGTGCCGTTATCAGCGTCACCTTGTTCAGGATAGGATCGATGCTAGCCTAGGTCAGACGGCAACTCAGGTAGTCGATCGAATCAGCACATACTTTACCCTTCTTTGTATGCAGAGCCAAACCTTCCTCACTAAGGTGCGTGAACGGCACACCTAGGTGCTCCATGAGATTGTCAAACGTCTCCCAGATCACGAGAATATCGTCCAATTAAACACGAACGTAGTTCAGACCCCCCAGCAGTTCATCCATTGAGGTCTAAAGCTCGCTAGGAGCCATAGCCACTTCCATCGCCAGCGATTGAACACGAATTTCCTAATCCCTGCCTCAACAGTAGCTGTTGCATCACGATTGCGCTCAGATAACAGCCTTGTGTAATAGCTGATAGGTACATCAGACGCGGAGACATACGCCGGTATTGGCACTGACCGAATCGTCTCTGGAACACATCACGCCAGGTAGTAGCTCATACGTAATCGCTTGTTTTAGCTGGCGGAAATCGCACACCAATCTGCCAGATCCAACCTTCTTCGGAATCACGAAAGCCGATGATTCCCACTCCAAAGAGGAGTTTGACGTGAGGACATTAAAGGCGCCCAGCCGTTCAATCTCCTCTCGAGTCGGCTTGTAATAGGCCACATGTATCGGAAATGGTTTGCCAAAATACGTTTCAGCATCAGGTCGGAACATAATTACGTATGGAGCCCTTCGAAAGTTCCCATCTTACCCGAGAACAGATCTGGACACTACGTCCGCTAGTATCATGATCAGAGAACTTTAGATCTTTGACTAGCTCGGCATTTTGGAACAAGAAGCCTTGGTCCAAACATATACTCCAGTGGAACAACGCGACCAAACGCGGCCCTTCGTTATTCCACTGGACCTTAGCATTGGAACATTGGTCGGTAATTTATCATTATTTTTTCTGGATTTATCCGGCTTTTGTTGTTCTAAGTCCAATCGATATTCCAAAATCTAAAGTTATCTATTGGCATAATCTGGTCTTCCGTTAGTCGGCGCGTTGCTATCAGACTAGCTGGGTGCCAGAGCTCTCTCTTTATTTAGAGGAGATATAGCGCATTGAGCTCTCGTAGCATTGTGCGCTCCGAGATCGACATTTCAGTCTTGTCGCGACGGTGGTTGCTATTTCGCAGAGCAATAATTGGATTGCCAAGCTTGTTTTCAAGACCCGGTTGATAGATTGATCTATGTAAGCTAGTATTCTCGTTCACCTCTCTGTTGCTGTTGCTAGGCTTTGTACGTATAAATCATTTTAAAATGTTGGGGTTATTGCACAAGTGAGCACGAAACCTGACCTCGAAGTTGGTGTTGGGCCACTCCCGCTCGATATTCATAACTGCAGCAACAGTGTTGGGATGGTAGTCTAAGCAGGTCATAACTTATTGTTTAACCCGCGGGTCCTTTTAACCCTAGAGCTACCTGCGTTTCGAAACACCTGTTGACGTCCACAATAATTCACTTCTCTTAGAGCGATGTCAAAATAAACCATATACTTCAGGGTATTAACTTATTTCATAAATGGGGCAGCGATAAAAATCAGATGCTGGCTTTGCCAACTTTTAAGTGAATGAAGAGAAATAGGTCTGGGACCTGATTTTCTGATGAGCATCTGGCATATCCTGGACACAAATATATTTAGACGGGATCTGTCGCGAAGCGAAGAACGCGAATGACGACGCTATTGACGTCGACAGTGACGAACCAAGCACAGTCGGCGCCTCTTCATATGTCGACGCGGTCACCATGGTATTATACGACGACTCGCTGGCCGTGCATGACGTCTCTACAGGCAGCACTGAGTGGGGGAATGTTGTTCTTCAACAGGACGTTGCCGCTGGTCGGGGTTTTGGCAAATAAAAAGAAGGGTCCTAGATACCTACGTCTTAATGGATAATTTATTTCATATGACACGACGTACAATCTAGCAATCACATTATGTACTCACGTACCCGATTAGAGGACGATCATTCATATCTCATCTTAATTAATGTATAGTCGGACGGATCGGTATATGATCCTTCCCCTTCCAGGGGGTATGACAGCGGTAGCCCATAGGGCTGGTTGCACCACCGCAGCCGTAACATCGACCCCCCACTCGCCCAGCGGCATGCCAAACTGCTCCATCTTGTCAGTCTGGATGTTAAACTGTGCACTGACAGGGAGATTCTTTCGCGAGCAGTTGTCGAGCAAATCAAACGTCCTCGTCACATCACGTGCATGCGGTTACGCTGATGGTGCATCGACAAGAATAAACGCAATGTTGCCGCGCTGTTACGTTTTTGTACTCAAGTCCAATCGCCCGTGTGATCGATCGGCAAACACTCTGCGCTTCTTCGGAGTAACGTCAGACCCCCAACTCGTTCTGCACTAGCTGTCAGCACGGGGACGCAGCTCGAGAGGAGAGCTGAAGGGCACACTGGGCATGCGAAGATACGTGGTGAAACGCTTAGCCAACTTATTTGTCGATGTGATGCAGAACCTATCCCGTTAGATACTCTAAGGGCGGGTCTTAACCACTGCCTTGGCTGCCATGCCAAGACATCCTCGTCACGTCGTTACGGCACGGCTGGCAGTTTTCCGTTAGGAGTAAAAACTGACACAGAAATGTCATACGGTAATTTTACGGTATAATAATAAGTTCCATCTAAATTAAAAGTCAAATCAGCAAGCCACTGTATAAAGTTCTGGGGATGAAAAACGGTAGGTATATGCTTGTGCGATTGATTTTATTATTTAAGGACTATATTACTTTTTAAAAGAATATTATCCTTTCCTTTTAAAAAAGTAGAAGATTGCCTCTGTAAATTACGCCGTGGCAGCGTGGCAAAGTCACTTTTGCCATCTATGGCATTTCCACCCTACCCCTAAAAATGTTGTCCAATCAGAGCTCTTTATTTTCTGCCATGGCAGCCATTGGCAGTGATTAAGACCCGCCATAAGACGCTTCGAGATCCAACTCCGCTTGATTGCAGACAACGACAGATAAATCCAACAGACACAAAAATCCGACTTTTGACAGTTGCAATACTCTGTCACCATAGTAAAGAATTCCGATTTTTATTCAATCCGATCGTGTTTTATCTGTTTTTAGCCTACAAAACAACAACGAATGGCTAGGAGGTAAACTTTCGCTACACTGTCGCTAATTCCCCAACTTATTTTGCTCTATGAAGCACATCGAACGAAGCGACACCATCAAGCAAAAGCGGGAGGCCTTAGCAGTGGCGGAGCGCTCTCGTGTGTAGGCTGCCTCACAGCAGCTCAACATTGCCCGCGGCACCATCTACGACTGGCGGAAGCAAGAGGACGCCATTCGCGACTCCAAGGGCCACACCACATCGGAAATGTCTCTGACCTATTGACGTACAGCGGGTCCATTAATTCAGCCCCCCTCCCCACAGTTTTTGTTCCACCAACTTCAACTCCCATAGGCAAGCAGTATATTTGGAGTTAGATTCTACGCATCAGCACTTGTTTCGAATGAGCCAAAAGGTTGTTATTTTCCCTTTGTAGGAGGAAGGCAGGGTTACACTTGAACACATGTGGGATGACTACTCATCAGCAAATTCCTGTTTGCCAGGCTATGACTGTGAGTGGGCTTTTGTTTTGTTTCGAATGAGCCAAACGGAACCATCCCTAACCCCCGGAGTAGCTGTGCTAACGAACACACTTGCACCCGAGGTCTTCATGCATGAACTCTCTACGTAGGACCTTTCCTCCAAATCCACGCACTGTTCTCTTCCCATTTTTCCCATCGATTCAGGGTGCACTAACCGCCTGTGCCAAGGTGAGTTTCCTTCATCGGAGGTCCTGTTTCTCCCCACCCAGGGGAATTGTACGGTGTGAGGATCGAACCCTCAGTCCACACCGCTTGGTTCAGAAGCTTAAACCACTAACCCACGCCACCGGGTTACGCATCAGTAGTACTTGGTGTGTCCCCCCTTGCTGTCAAGAACCGCCTTAAGTCTCTTAGGCATCGAAAGCACACAACGTTTCACCACCTTATCATCTACGCCAATCTATATGTCGATCAGCTTAGTCTTGAGGTCCGCGATTGTCATCGCGGGGTTCTTGTACAACTCCTTCTTCACAAGTTTTTGATCGGTTTAGATCGGGACTTTGCGGTGGATGGCCCAAGGAGATCAACCGCACGTCCCGTAAGCAATCAGCCGTTAGCTTAGCAGTATTAGCAGGTGCATTGTCGTGCACAAACAATTTTTCTCCGGATAGACCTAGAAAGGTTTTCGTAATTGGGACTTCCTTGCGCAACAGACGCCTGTAGCAGTCCCCCATCACCGACTCTTCACAGAAGTGCAATGTCCCAACGCCTTCCGCAGTGATAGAGCTCCACGCCAGCAGAGACTTTCTGCTCGACTTGTACGCCGGTACAACGCAGCGGGCATCAATTCCTCATGTGGCCGGCGCCACACCGACACCCAACCTGACGTGCCATGCAACTCAACTGAAGCCTCGCCGCTAAAAGCACTCGGCTCCACCAGCATGGCTGCATGTTATCGAACCTTTTAGCGTAAGCTAACCGAAGCCGACGGTGCCTTCGGCTCAGAAACAGCTTTTTGCGAGCCGATCTTCCATTCAGACCCGGTTCGTGAATGCGGTCCCGGATAACGTGACTGGAGACCGGCTTATTGATCTCCTTCGAGACTTGAGCAGCAACGGCGGCCGCACTCACGGAGCGGTTCTTCTCGACTTCTCGTACGATGCGTCGGTCAAGTCGGGTGTCGGTTAGTCGAGGGCGTCCCTTGCGCTGATGCCCGGCTGCGTGGCCATGCTTCTTGAAGTTGTTGATGATAGAACATACGCTATCTCGAGGAATATCTAGGCGTTTGCTTATTTTCCGACTGCTGAGGCCTCCCTTCCATTTAAAGACCACCCGATCGCGCAGATTGTGGAGTACTGCCGTCGCGGTCCACGCGGCATTGCATCAAAATGCGAAGTGAGTTTGATGGTGACACTGGTCGCCACACCCAATCTACAAATGACTGGCGATCGACGCGGCTTCGCGTTGATTGGCGGAATCTTAGTCTACCAATTAATGCACGCAAACCGAGCCTTCGGGAGAAACTAGTCAACACACAGAGAGTGGTGCCTAGAACGCGGGGCCTAGAACGAAAGTTGCAAGTTGGTGGGCTGTTGAAGTTGGTGGAACAAAAACTGGGGGGGGGGAGGCTGAATTACAGGACCCGCTGTACACGAAGGACGTGCGCCGGGATGAAGATGTAAATTTATATTTCGTTTTGTATTGTTATAAACGGCTTTGCTAACTTTTGATTTTAAACGTGTAGGTGTTGTCTACCGCAGGAAGGATACAGTTCAAGTGGAAGATTTGAGATGACGTAGGGTGCGTCACCGCACTGTTCGGTAACTGTCCTATACTTAGAGTATGCGCCATAACAGCTACCATACAATGTACACTATAGTGAGGCAGTTACGACAGGAAAGTAATCAATAAACACTTGCGTGCCGGGCAAAATACCACGACAGAACCAGTGGTCTGGTGCAGGACGCTCTCTCTCTTGTAGTGCTCCCTGAGCTGCAAAAGCTGAAGTGAGAGAGATAGCTCCTGCTCCAGGCGCACCGTTCCGCATATTGTAACATACTAAGCCTAATACATACCTCTCGCCTTGTTGATGCGCAGCACCGTCTTGACCGCTCTCACCCAACAATGCCGCTTGTCATACAGTCCTTCAGTGTCTGCATCAACGCCAGCACGCAGCGGACACAGCACCGGGAAGCCGCGTGGCTACATCGCAGGATCGCAGGCAAGATGATTAGGTTCAGCCTTCGGGCTCTGCACTGCATGAACACCACGCACTCTCACATGTGTACTCTGTGTAGACACCACACGCTCTCACAAGATTTACCCAGTCCGGTTGGCTTTTTCCATTAGCGGAAAGGAATAAGGTGAAGTTGCGAGCGGATGGCCCAGCGCTTCGCTAATCGGTATTGTTTGATTATTTTTTAATCTGAGTTTATTTCTTCTTGAAAGGTTTACCTTGTTATTGTTTGTACGTGAAATAGCTACGGTTTCTCTTCCCAGAAACTCCAAGCAGCCAAAAACCCTATGAGGAACGCGAAGAGACTCGAGCTGAGTTTGCGCTGGAAGTTTGGGCCCAATACGGGCTTTGGGGAAATTGAGTGCTAAATGTCGGCGAAACAGCCATCATGTTCGACATGTCGCCGATGACATCGTGGACTGGGAAAGGCAGGAAGGATTCAGGGCGCATTTTGGGTGAGAACAAGCTCGCAAGCGGCATGGCCGCAGTTATGACCGTTTGCGACGACGGTAAGTGTTTGTATTTGTGGTTTATGCAAATGGTTGATTATCTTACAAATGGCTTTTGTGAATTGTAGGAATGAAATTGCCGATTCTGTTCATTATCCGCGGCGTTCCAGGCGGACGGATCGAACATAACGAGCTCGAGGAGTACCCCGACGATCACTTCTACGCTGTTCAAGAGAACGCGTGGGTGGACAGCTCGGTATGGAAGTTCTACATAGAGAAACTATTATAGTCTGATGCAGATGCACCCGCTGTCCTTCTTGTCGACAACTTCGAGTGTCACGTGTCGGAAGAAGGGCACCGGCTCGTGGCCGAATAAATCAATGCTACGGTGGCCTCCTTGCCACCAAACAGCGCCGCTGTTTGTCATCCGCTTGATGTGGGAGTAATGGGCCCACTCAAAGCTAAAATTTGGTACTAGGAAAACGGGATGTAGCGCTAAGGAATAACGCATCCGTGCTATTAAATATATCATTGTTGCTTGGAGGCCATAAAAATGAGATCATAATTCGTAGCTTCGAGAAGACTATTCCAAAGTACCTGGAATTGACCGATTGAAAGGTAAACCCTTTTCTGGTCAATCATATGTTTTTTTGATTAGTTTTTCTGCATTCATGACGTTTTTTTGCCAATCAATTCCAGTGCTGGGCTTTTGTGTCGGGCCCAGCTTTTACGTTTTTATTATGGAGAATGGCGATCTGCGTTGTCGGATTTATCAGTCGTTCTCTGGAACGCTCGATGGTGCGCCGGTGCAACAATCTATTTGACATTAGACCCAAATTCTGACATTGCTATGATGTCTACGTTTCTTCCATGTTTCCTATGATTTTGATATGGAATTCGGCGTCGACGCCGGAACTTCTGGGAAAATGACCGGCCTACAAGGCCGAGTCGTGGCGGTTACAAGCGCTTTCCTCGGCTCAGCCGATCGGGTAGTGTGCCGGCAGCCCTTTCGGGTATTACTAGATCTCAGGGTGGGTGAGTCGAGAGCCTTGGGTAGCTATAGGGCACGGAGTGAGTTCTGGATGACGTCTCGGGGAGGCAGGCAGCAGCGCCATCATCTTTGGCGACCGAGGCGTAAACCAATCTCCGATTTGCGAGGGGAGGGAGGGGGATACCTACTAGATATACATTTTTTGTCAAGGCTGGACTGGTTACAACTCCGCGAACAGGATTTGAATGGGCATCTATGCACAGCTGGTATGTCTCGGCTAAGTACGATATGTTTTTTTTTGCAGTGCGGGGCGCGTTTTCAACCATTTTTTTATTTCATTTCCTCGCAGGAGGCACGTTTAATCGCGTAGAGTTCACTATTGTAAACGACATACAATGCACCAGGAATTCTAACTTCCAGGGCAAACTGCCGTAGCAGAGCCAATTCTTGGTCGTTTGGACCGTTTAACCATTTCGCGGTACAAGGGTTCCGTTTTCGCATTTTAAGGCCTTTCCAAAACACAGTACGAAATCGCTCTCTTAAATGGCGAAAGGGAGTCTTTTGCACAAGTTGGCACTCGTTAAAGCATCTTTTTATCGGACCTTTCAGTACCTTTGACCATGTTTTAGCCCCTTCTATGAAATTTGAATGCTTCAGCCCAGTCCCCGGGGTTTCAGCCCATTCCCCCGGGGACGGGTGTCACGGGCTCTCACAGACTCAATACGAAGTTACATAGCGCGGATTCCTATCGCCATGCCTCACCCCCAATACCCTGAGGCCGTCAGCAGAGCACTGAGGCGAGCGGCATCAGAACATGCTTGGGCCTCTGTTTAAGCCCGCGTGTTTTATAAACGGTTATTAACCCACATACACCGATTAGGCTTGCCAAGCAGGTTTGATTTCAACCCCTCTTTTTTGAAGTTGCGCAAGGTGCCGATAAAAAGGTGCATTAACGACTGCGGCACCAGTTCAAGGTAGTATACCTCGTCTTTTATAACATATCATAACCGGTATGATCACAAATCATTTACGCATACTAAAATTAAGTTAGCTCCTGGTATCAGGTACATATGATATTGCAAATCATTAAAGTTGAGATGTTACAAGGGATACGCAAAGGGGGTACCGTGAATGTGTAAAAGATCATTTATGCCCTTTTAGAATGAAATTTTAGAATGAAATGACTGAGACTTGTATACTGTAGATATCCGAAGTGGCTCTCGAAAGGGTTAAAAGCTCTATAGATAGCTGAGCCCGTCTACTCTATCCATAAAATCACTAGTAGAATACACAGTTACTAACACACAGAAGATAAAATTAAAGCACGAGTGCACCCCCTAAGACCGATGTCCAAATAAAAAAACAATGTTTTTGTGAACGCCTTATCTGAGGAGCGGAAAAAGTTGGTAGAATAAGTGGAAATGGAAAGCCAATCCAAAAAAGCTGCGTAAGAAAGAGTGACAAGCCTGCTGCGAGGCGCCCTGCTAACGCCATCAATGATACGCTTCGGTGAGGTTTCGAAGCGATTGAGCATGTGTTCGCGGATCACAACTTTCCTGCTTAGAGTAACGTGGATATGGTCCAGCTTTTTGGTCAGCTGACATCCATTGAATCACCAAACGCCAAGCAACAAGTGACATATGAAGCGCTGCTTAAAAACATTGCTGGGCTGTACCACGTGGCCGTCGAAGGAGAAATTAATGCATACAGAAACTGCATCCTGATTCCGAAAGAATGGCCTGCAACCGCAAGATTATTTGTAGGACACTTCACACAATGATAAAAAGCAGGATACTTAATAGGACGTATTTATGGCCAGCAAAGTGCAGAATCTATTAACGGTAAACGAGAGTAACTACCATTGAACTACTTTTTTCATCGGCGGCGTTTCGGGAGATTGAACGAGGTGTAAGGATCAGAGGTGAACAGTGTCACGGGATCCGCACGCGGAGAGGGGGAGGGGGCCTCGACGATGCATGGCGATGTCGTCTATTATTTGAAGGCGTCGACTTGCGTCCGCCTTGATCTTCTCCAGAAAAACTAACAGGGTTGGATGCTTTCCGACGGCCTGTTTGACGCGTCGGCTATAGCTTTCAATCGGATTATTACGTCGTTAGGAACGTGCGGGCGATGTAGGTCCACAAGTCAGACCACAGTTTGACCGCCCCAAATGTGGACAACTTGGACACCACAATAGGAATGCCTCTTGGCATGATCTCGTCAATTGGATTGACTGTTATAATATCCATGACGCCGGGAGACATGGCTATGTCAATCTGATTGGTTGAAATTTGAAGGCCCACCAATTTTCAACAAATGGCTTGCTTCCAGTGGAACAAGCACCTAATCCCTGGTATTCCGGCAAAGTGACCGCGGACAGCGTTGATGAGCGCCGCTTCAAAGTCGCACGTGATGCTGCTGGGCGATATCTGCATTTTGCCAGGCACACGCAACCAATGCAACCATTGCCAGTACGTCCACTCATCTTTGGCTTCAAGAAGGATGAATAACACCGGGATGTATACGTCGTAGGCAGAGCCATGACCCACGATGATGGCAGTCTACTGGAAACGTATCGGTGTGATGCTGAACGTGCCACCGACGGACAGTGACACACCTGCGTACTTCTGCAATCAGAGCAGGTCGGGGTGGCCCATGTCAGTCATTTGCTGCCTCGTGCCGTTGTTATCGAAGAACACATTGAAGTGAACAAATAAATGGTCGTCTGCCTGACCTACACACTACCGTAGTACTTCTAAGGACACGAAATGCGTCGCCTCTGTATGTTTCCCTCCTCACGTACTTAATGACATTGACTGCATCCTCTCTTCGTATGGTCTTGACGGCTTGACCAGACAACTTTATGCCGAGGTGACGTTGTACCCGGTCCCACAACTGGCCGGGAATGATCGTCATCGAGAATCTAACCCATCTCCTCTTCACAGCCCCGCACAGTGGGGACAGGAGATAATTTGCACGAGTGCTCACCAGTTTCACGCACTTCACTCTCGCCGTCGGTCAGATACTTCACGATCTGTTTGCCCATGTATTGTGTGGTGCGATATGTTGAGCACTGGGAATACGTAGTTTCGCCGCGTTTGGTGTTGATGAGGTCCTTGTAGCCGTTGCAGTACATGATGCTCCATTACTCCAGGAATGCACTTATGGATTCTAGAGATTGCCTTTGTTACGAGCTCAAAGTACAGGCCCATGTTGACAGGCAAACACGCTTCACTGGCGAAGAATAAATTGCGCATCTTTAAACTCTAATGACGTATAGTTCATAAATGTCGAATGAGTTGTAGTGCAAACGTAAAGCTTAAATAAAGTACGACACACACATATTGAGTAATTTGCCTCTATCAATTAATGCTAAGATTTATACAACCAGTCCCACAGTAAACCAGACTTTGCAGGATCTTGTGTAGAACACTTTCGCAATTATTACAGGACCATTTTTCTGGTGTAGGATGTAATTTCTGACTGCACTATCGTATCTCATAGCCGAACTCTACAGAGAAATTACGAAGCGAGTTGAGCAACCCAACAAAACGTCGTGCACACGACCGTGCAAGTTCGCCACCCTCGGTAATTTGATTACTCGTTATCGCTTGATAAAAGCGGTCTGTATACGAATTTCACATTGTAGTTTCGAAGTCAATCTCTCATTGCATTATATCTCCTGTTCTGGTTAAGTGCCTCTAGAACTAGCCTTTGATCACGCCTCGCTTGCTTCTGGGATTCGTCAGCATGACTTCTCCTGAAGTACTTGTCTGTTATGTCGGTAAGAAAACTGTGGAGGACAGCAGCAGTGCAAATCATGCGTGCATTGGTCGTGTGAGGCCGTCGATCCCTTACTCCAGATTGCAATGTGCCTTTATTTATTCCAAATACACATTCGACCCTGATTCCGGTCTCCGAGATATGGTAATTGTAGCTGGCATCAGAACACGTAAATAACCAGAAGCTTAATCGTCAAGCACACGCAGCTTTACATTTCTATCGTTGTTTCTTCGACAGGCGGTTGCCGCCACGATCAGCGAACGGAACCATCCAAAATGGCCATGGATTGAATCTTGCGTCCCCCAACCACAAGTTCCTGATGGGCAGAGATCTCTGGTATGAGCGCCAATAACTTCCCACTGGTTTCGCGTTGATTCATCAGAGGTACTGTCACTGTAATTACCGAGATAGCGAAACTTGTGTGATTGTAATAGTGCCGAGATTGTCAATCACAATAAGTGATTGTGCCAGGGAAGCAATGAACAATCACATTCTCGAGAGTGTGTTCCTAGTACCCTAGCGCACAACAAGCCAATCAACTTGGCTGCTACCGCATTCCGCCAACCATATCGCTGAAAGCGAGCCTTGAGGAAAGAAGCCCCCACCATCATAAGAGTTTCGTGCCACTTTAGTGTCATACCTAGTGCGGTTGGTGGCTTTGGCGAGCTCATTGTCCAATTTGACTGCAGCTCCGAAGCCCAGCCCCCTCCCTCACCCTCGCCAACAACCAGCATGAAGAACGCCGAAATCGTGAAGCTTCTCTTCAAGGATCCGACCGCCACGGAGCGAACCTGTAGCTTGTGCAACGAGGTTATGCAGCAGAAAAAGCAGTCCGGGTACAATAACCTGATAAGCCACCTACACGGCCACCACGCTGGCTTCGAGGCCGTTGCTGAGGTGTGTGTGAAGAAGAGCTCCACACCTATTAGTAGCATGTTCGTCCACAAGGATGCAGCGGACACGTACGGCTGGACGGAGCTGGATGCTCTGAAGAACATTCCGTTCATCCACGTCGACGATCCAGGTATCCGCGCCGCGGTTCGTTAGAAACCGATGGACCGCTCGACACTCCTCAAACGCATGACGGCACTGGTTGGCGTCGTTGGCATAACCATTATCGAGGACCTCGTCGGTGAGAAGTATGCGCTAGTATTCGACGGCTTCACTGATTCGGCCGAGGATGCAATTTCTATTTTTGTCGCCACCAAGAAATGTCTCCGTTTTTATGCCTTCTCGCCGTTTCTAAATGAAGAGTCAAGGACCGCTGCCGAGCACATCGATTTCCTCGATTTGGTGCTGACTCCGCATGGCCTGCGCCTTGGCGAAATGGTGGCTATCGTAGCAGACAATATGGAGACAAACTGAGCCATTTCTCGCAGAATTGAAGTTCCTCTAGTAGGCTGTGCTGCGCATCGATTTAACCTCGCGGTACGAGAGCGATTGGCGCCTCGTATGAAGCTGATCAAGAAAGTGAGTGCACTGATGTGGAAAATGAAAACCGTGAAAAGGATCGCTACGTTGAAGCAGCACGGGCGCGACTACAAGCCTGTCTCACGCACGAGCTACGCTGGAGCGGCTGCTATCATATGCTGCAGCGCTTCGAAGACTTTCGGCCGTATTTGCATCTCTTTTGCGACGACTGCGAAGTCGACCGTGATCTTCCTGCTCATGCACAGGCGGATGATATCCGTCGCATTGCGTTTGTAGACCTCATCCCTTCGGCAGGTGAAGAGCGAGCGATATCCGCGCTGCTGGACGCGATGACAGCATTCGACGTCATAACAGGAAACCTGCAGCGTCAAGACATGACGGTAGCAACTGTGCGTGACATTTTTGACGTCATTTTGGATGACTACGACAACATGGAGAAGTATTTGACCTCCGATGCAGATATCGTTGAATGCCCAGAGTTTGAGCTTGGACTAGCAAAAGTGCAAGATGGTTTAGAGTCGACGCTGTCTCGAGGTGAGCGCAGAGCGCTGCAGCATGTCCTCGCGGTGCCGCAAGCTGAATCACAGCCGACAACGGAATCGTCGACCCGAAAGAAGACGAAACGGAAACGTGCTGCTGAAGCCCTTGACGAGAATATCAGCAAGAAGGCTTGCAAGTGGACAGCCCCCCAGACCAAGTTCATCGATCTCAGCTGGGTTCCCGCGACGTCTGTGGTGGTCGAGCGCTTCTTCTCCACTGTCAAGAGCACTGATGGATACTTACAGAAGAGTTGAGCGCGTCGACACTCGAAACAGTAATGTTTCTGAAACTGAACTGGGATCTCGTCACGCTTGCTAACGTATCCATGGCATTCTAGAACTCTAAAGGCAGTGATGGCGCTGACGAATAGGCGCGGGAGGACATTAACCCTTTCGTTATCGCCATACTGTTCTATATTAAGCCTACCATACAAAAACCAAGTCAAAAATGCAAAACCATACTTAATGTAAGGTTCTATTATATCCCGTATCAGAGGTTTTTCGTTTTTTATACGATTTACTAATGAGTTTTCACAGGTATTTTTGCTAAACCGGACTTAAAGTCCTTTTTAACTGCGCCTTCTGTGATTCGTCCAAAATGACCATCGGCCTTGGGGCTATCACAAATGTGTTAGTACGAGCAGTACCGTGCGTAACACCATTTCTCAAGTTTCAAAGTAGGCAGGACACTAAACGCTCCCGGCCACATCTTCGCCTGAATTGATGACTACTGCTAGTGCGAAGACTGTTGCTGACCTCGATGTAATCGATCTGCAGGTGGCCAAAAGATCTGCACGATCAGGGCTACGCGCAACTCCACGCGCCAGTAGAACTCCAGTTCATCTTCATGGGAAGAGTGATGTGTCGTGCGCCCGAATTCCGTCGACCGAGCGCACCCACGTTGTAAGCTCACTGGAGGCCGCCGCCTTCGTCGTGAAGCTCTTCCGCGATATTTATGCCAAGGCAGATGAGAATAGATGAACGAGTCCTTCGTACGTGTGGCGCTTGGGCTTAGATTGGCATGCGAACCAAAACCTAACTTGCATGCGTGTTATTCGGTTCACTTTGCTCATAAAGCAAACGTCAAGCGGCACCGTGCTATCCACTGACTGAAAGTCGGTTTTGCCCGTGACGGAAGATCCGATCGCGTCTGTGGCAAAGAAGATCATTGTGCGTTCACGGAGTCCTTCAAAAAGAAATTCACTCATGCTAAACCTAACACGCAATATGTATTAAGCTTACTAGATGTACTGACCATGGGGGAGAAGAACCGCTTGTGACGCGCGTTGAACTTAATGTTGAGCGCGGTGCCGGTGACGCGCTCCAGAATCTGGCGACGGCCTCTCGATCTCCTCGATCTTCTGCACCGCGAGCTAAGCGGTCTTGCGGAAGCTCTTGATGATCAACTGCGGGTGCATGTTCTCCTCACTGAAGGCTTGGTCTGGCGCATGAACTCGGCGCCCAGCAGCACGACGGACGTGGTGCCGTCGCCCACCTCGGCGTCCTGCGAGAGCGAGATGTCCACGAGCATCTTGGCCGACAGATAACGCCTAGAATAATCGGCCATTGATGGGACGGTCGCTCGGGTTCAACCGCGTGACTGGGAGGTTGAACAAGGGTTCCAGAGACATTCCAAAAGGCTGAATCTTCAGCCAATCCGAAGAGCAATACAAGTCACACTTGCTGCACGGGCAGCGCTTCAAAGTCGATTCATGGGGGATCTGGTCTGCCAGCATGTCCACAATGTCCATGACAATCAGCAANATTACGACATGGGCTCGTAGAGTTTCAAAGTCAATGCTGTCATCGGCACACATTTGATGAAAGCGCTCAATGTGTTCATCTAGGTATTCCCGTTTTGACAACAGCCCAGCCCTGTGCCATCGCAAGCGAGCACGGCTGATTGGCCGTGAAATCTGCAAGAGAAGCGAGTAAGAACATGGTATGCAATGAAAACGTGCAGTTATCGTCCTTACCTCCAAGAGCTCCATGCATGAGTTCAGCCAGCGAATCATCCATAGGTAGTTGTGCACGGATTCCTCTTTACCTCTGCAAATGTCGACATGAAGGTCGTGCATTTCTTTTACAGGTAAGGCAGTGACAAAGGCGTCGACGTCCCCCGATGAATTCCAGGTAGGCTCGAATCGCTGTGCGCAGTCACAAAGGTTAGTGTATTTGTCTATATGCAAACAAATTCACCCCTTACTTACTAGACCCTTGGCTGGTATGAGCACTGGATACAAAGTGTCAAACTCCAGTGCTTTGCCACAGTTAAACACTTTGAGCGTCTAATGACATATTCGCAAGTTATAGATCTGTTACCACATGATATAGCACATTCGATTGAGTTCTTACCTTTTCCTGGCCGCAAGGTTCTTTATACATGCTTCTCCCATCGGATCCTAGCCTCTTCGAAGGTGGAGGTAGCATAAACGCCCCTTTGCCGCTCCTGCGATCAACCGTTTCCAAGCCTTGACAATTCGTGGGTGTGTTGGCAAATGCCAAGATCCGCCCCCCCCCCCCC
>LGTU01000318.1:0-39604 GCA_001314425.1 Phytophthora pluvialis
GGATCTCTTAGTCGCACAATGAGGTCGTAAAGTTAGCTATTTGTGAGCTTGAACTGTGGTGCAGTCGCACCAACATGGGCTTGTTTTCATCTGTCGCGGCATCGTGCAATAAAATCATTGAGATAAGGTTGAGATAAGGTTACGTGGGTTATTGCCGAGCCTAGTGATTGATCACAATCTAACGAACGCGTTAGAAAGAACAAAATCGAAAATAAAGTCGTTCAATTGTTGCCAGTAAGGCGAGGACGCCAATGCTTGGATGTGGTTTTCACCGCACCATATCTCGGCAACCAGGCATGCTTGTGTCGTGCGAGCACCCTCATTATGCTTAGAATATATTCCACTTCTCGATATATAAGAGCCATTGGCTAACGAGCTCTTTGTGAGCTTTTGGATATTTTGCAGGCCCGAAAAACCTGCTCATTAGCTCAGGCATCCAGTGTTAAAACTCGGGGTCTTAAAGGCTCTGTTAAAGCTTAGATTACGACCTACCGGTGGAGATGCATCTCCTGCGCCACCTTCGCTGCTGCAGGATCTGCTGTTTTTTAGTGCTATTAATACATGCTCTCTGAAATTAATTTTCAGAGCTAAGAGACAATCACGGTGGAGGTCCCATTTCCCAAACACTGAAGACCTGGTAATTTATGTAAAGAAACATATATTTATATATAGAGGTTCACTACAAAGAACAAGTGAGCAAATTATTGTTTCGTTCGTTGAAATGAATACCTGACCAAAACGATTAATTACGTCGATGTCGCCTATGTCGGCCCCCCTCTGGTTAACAGTAAGTGCGAGACAGATTAGGTCGCGGTTGTTGCGCGAAGGTGCGAGGTAATAGCCAGATATTCTTAATATCGGCACTTTGCAATGTGCCGGATTATAAGTTTCGGCAGTGCCGGATTTAACAGACGCACAGAGCTATGAGCAAGCTCAAACCGAGCATCTCGAGTAATCCCCCTTGCGCAAGACACCGTTCCAGTCTGCCCACGCGTTTCAATATGGCTTAGCAATCGCTATGGGATATACAAGCGGTGTTGTATGTTCTGTTCATCGCCAATTCTTTGGACGAGAAGATGCAGCATCCGGAAAACGAAAGCATACTTAAACTCCCAAGTTTTACTAGGCGCCCTTCTGACCGCAGAGTTAGGCGGACACACAACACTACTGCTCATTGCGTGAAGGGGACAGCGCACCAAGCGCTGAGTGATGCAGACAAAGCAAGTTATTTTTTTCGCGTCGAACTTCACGCACTATCATAGTAATCCGTTGTCCTCATATTTTGAAGGATCGTCTTCAGTCTTGATCGTGAACGACCTGAATGGTACAACTTTTTTTTAATTTGGAAGACCAGGGCTTGTCTGTAGCGACGGCACTTCGAGCATTTGGGCAGGCTGAGGGTGGCTCTTAACCACTGTCGTGGCGTGCCATGCCATGGCAAGCAGCCTCGCCCTGATGGCACGCATCACATCATCTCGTTAGAAATGAAATGTGCCCCAAACGTGCCATATTAGAAAAAAATTCACTTTGGCCAATCGAAATTTCTTCACCCAAAGGAAACCTTGCATTGACCAGGCAGAGCGTCAAGCACGCGGAGAGCTTCTTGAGCGCGGCGATGAGCACGCGCAAGCGGACCAAGGTTGTGCTGACGGCAGTACAAACGGACTCTCCATCCGCTGAGGCCCCAGCGGATCATTCGACGGTCGCCACCCACTCGAATAGCTCCCCGAGAGCGGCGACAGGGACGCGCAAGCGAACTAAAACTATGCCGGCCAGACCTCCGGTTGCTTCGGCATCTTCTCATGGTGTGGATGAGCATCCGACGATCTCCACTGAGCCTCTGGTACCCGGCGATTTCTTAGCGGCGCTGAGGGCGCCGCTGACAACCTTCCCCTGCCCTCGGCAATCACGATCGCGAATCGACGACCTCCGGCTGAAAATGAAGTCGTCGGCGCGCGTTCCAACGCGGAGCATCTCAACGATATTGATGACATGCTAAGTGCATCATCGGATAATGAATCAAGTCCAATCAGCAAAGCTAGAGCGTATGGTGCCATTGTTTCCGAGGGTAATGCAGCTNTGCACGGAGCGGAAACTCCGCCTTTCACGAACAACCAGTAAGCAAGACCAGATCCGTCACTTGCGGTCGTATGATGCGACTAAACGAGCTGTCCAGTCCACTGTTGATGACGAAAACATGGTGGACCCGAGTCTGCGAAAGACAAAGCATTGCTTCATTCGGCTCTTGAATGTTATTTTCTCCGATCGTTTTGCTGAGCGTCTCGCTCATTCGAGTGATGCTGCAACGCGTGAACAACTCGAAGCCGGAGCGGTGAATGCGAAGACCGTGTTTTGGAAGGAGGTGGGAGTTGATTATCGTGAGAACACAACCGACTACAGCAAGATCTTTGAAGAAGCGGCCAAAAACCCGCGATTCGCAGACATCGATCTTCCATCATTGTGCGGCACGATGACGCTAGACTCTATCACATGTGGAAAAAGGGCGAAGGCAAATACGTGAAGGCGAATGCTAGGTTCTTCGTGTGCGGCCAGAACTCCGATGAGCTTTACGATTTTTGTGATGGCAACTTAGATGTGTTGTATCTCAAAATATGCACGCGTNGTCAACGGCGGAATGCACCCAGAGGACGAAATGGACTCAATGAACCTGACTGTGGCTGGTAGGGCGCCGGGGCCAAATAAACCAGCAAAGTGGCAAGACCAGGTGATCAAGACTATCAATCGCATGGCTGACTTCATTGTTGGAGCTCCAACAAGAATTTTCACCGCCTCGTCTAGTATCTCGCAGCCTGGCAACCAAGATGAAGACCAACTGATTGATCGTATCGCAAAGCTTCGCCAGCTTATCGGTCATGTCAAGGAAAGTCAAAGCAAGTCCGAGTTAGCTGGTGGTACGGATCCCTCGTTAGCCGCAATTCTGACTAAGTACCAGCAGCGTTTGCAGCGTTATGAAGACCTACTGGAGGCTCTGGAGTAATGACTGCGGTCGTTTCAACGCTCGCGAATCACTCCAAATGCATGTTAGCAGCGACATCACGTGGTAGTCTTTTGTTTGTTTGGTTGCAAGCTTTCATAAGTAAATTGACTTATCAGCCGTCCATGTCGTTGAATGCCATCCGTTTATCTGCTCTTCGTGCACACGTCTATCTCTGTTACGCGTTGGACGCATTATCATGTTGGTATCAATTAGTCCAACGAGCGTATCCCGAACCCATTCGGAGCTGTGGTAGGCGTCCGTATCGACAGACAAACCGGACGACTCGTATAACTGTCGATAGCGTGCAGTATCTTGGAGTTCCACCGCAAAATTGTGCGGTTGATCTTGATCAAACCTGGTCTCTTCAATTCCTTCAAACAAATCTTCGTCGTATTCAACACGGTAGGCTCCATTCTCACGAAGGCGCTGGTTGGTGCACCAACTGTGCAGTATACACGCCGCTAAAATTGTCGGAGGCACTCGCTTGAATCCGATCTCTAGGGGTGCTTTGAAAACACGCCACTTACAAACTAAAAGTCCAAACGCCATCTCCACACGTATACGAAGCTGACTAAGATGGAAATTATAGCTGCCATGTGCGGGTGTTGAAACTCTTGGTCTCGGGAAGGGTGTCAATAAGTGATTTGAGTTGGTGTACGCGTTATCACCTACAACGTACATACCATTGGGAAGGTTATTCACCACAGTTGAAAGTCTCTATTTCAAAAACGCTATAGCGTCTCCAGTTCCCCCCGCACTTGAGCAGGTAACAGCAGTAAATCGACTAAGATGGTCGCAGCAAGCCTGGACATTAACTCCATAGCGTTGATAGTGTCCGGAGAAAAACGATCGAACCCTGGCAACTTCCTTCCTTTTCGGAACGCGAATGGGACAAAGTCATCCGTCGATCGCACCGATACATCCCTTCATTATTCGCGAGCTACTGATCCGATTAAAATAATTTGCTGCATGTCGTGGGGCTGGTACCGTAGTAGGAAATTGCAATTGTAGATCAGAGTGAACAACTAGCGCATCAATCACCTGATGAATTGAAGCGTAAAATGCTCCGACACTTACGCCACTGTTCATGCGAACAGCGTGATACGAACCGCCACTAAGCCAACGCAAACACATTTGTAGCTTGTTGATGTGAGAAATCGGCTCAATTCCGGTTCGGTTGCGTGACTGAGAGATACGGCTCCAGCTTATCCGCAAGTGCCATATACGACGCGTAAGACATCTTGTAGCACTTCTGGAACTGGCCTTCGTCAACCAAGAGTTGGGCGTGCCTCACCCAGTCTATACGTGAGTGTTGCAAACACCTCTGGCGCTTGTCGATGGGTAGTGCCACGAGGAGAGCAAGCAGGAGGAGGAATACGAGGACAACCACTAGTCTTGATTCCATCTTAGTGAGCAGGAAACGAAGAGAGTCGTAGCTTAGTAGAAGATTTCAGTGTGTGGCAGGATGGCAATAGCGCGTTGGATGGCATCGAGGTTCTGCCACTTGTGGTACTTAACCCCTACCCCTAAATGGGTAGGACCAATCAGAAGTATTGATTTGGTGCCATGGCATGGCATGGTTAAGAGCCACCCTGAATGTGACACGTACAACGTTGAGATTAAGAATCCCCTCCGAGTTTCTCTAGCTTTACAGTTTTTTTATGTTGGGGGATTGTCATCTTCGGCAAACGACTGCTGTCATACACCAACACCACAAAGCTATAGGCGATCCTAAGATTTATGGAATGGCGGACACTTTGGTGAGCACGTACACAAGGTGTCTGGCGGATTACTCTTTTCAGTAGACCATCAAGCTCATGGCCGATCCAAACATGTGGGGGGTTGCATTCTCTTGTGATATAACAACACACACAGATCGCTCCTTCATGGGTCAATACGTCTGGCTTGCCGTTAACGGATTTATACTTGCTTTCCTGTGTTCAACCGCCATACTGCTTCTGTACAATTATCTGCACGTTGTTATATCACAAGCGAATGCAAACGCAGTTCGGATTTCTCTGTTCTCAAGTGGGAACTGAACTACCGTCGCGCAGCATTGACTTCATTGGCACTGGAGGGCGTTTTCCAAACTAAACAGTTCGATCAAGTATACAAACTCTACGTAAACTACAGTCATGGTAGCTTAAAGCTACCACGACTGTAGTTGCTTTTTAAAAGAACAGGGCTGGAAACGAGATATCGGAGGTGCCGGAGTAAAGCTAATACGACACATTTCTGCATATGCCGATATTAAGAAGGTCTGAGCTAGAAATACATGTACAGGCACAAAGCATCTCCTGCGGCAGCGAAGCTGCCGCAGGAGATGCCGCCTAGAGCTCCTTCGAGTCTTTTTCAATATCTGTACAGTATCATCGAAATTCCAGAGCTTCTTCGGGCGGAGCACGACTTTGTATGACGATGCCGGTCGTGCCAATGAGAGCGTGAGAGAGAGGTAATTCGCATCTCAGGCGGCAGCGAAGCTACCGCAGGATCTACTTTGTGGCAAAAGATATTGATTACCACCTTCGCGTAACAACAGCGACCTAATCCGTATCGCACTTAACCGTGGCGGAGACGACACAGGCGACATCCATGTAATTTATCGTTCTGACCAGGTATTAGGCCGTGTTCGACTTGTGTTGAAATTGCTGGTTTGCAGAGTAAATTACAGTTTTGAGCCCAAATAGGTCTTTCGACCTAGCTCGAACGCAGAAAGCCCAAAGACCTTTTTCAGGCTGAAATGAGGCTAAAATGACTGGATCCGAAATTTAGGGGGGCCATGTTTTTTGTGAACCAGCTGCTTCAACCTCCCTCAAATGCGTATTTTGCAAAGGAGTTGGTTTGAGCCAAACAAAGCGAACAACGGCCTTAATTTCAACGAACTCAACAGTAACACGTTATCGTATTCTTTGCAGTAAACCTCTATATAATATATAGATTTAATTTATATTATAAATGTACTCATCTTTACATAAATGACCAGGTCGTCAGCGTTTGGAAAATGGGACCTCCACAGGGATCGTATCTTAGCTCTGAAAGTAAATTTCATAGAATTAATATGCTGGTACTGTGTATTAGGGGTCGCCAACTCTGGCAGCAACGACTTTTATTTTTCCCCCAAAAAACGGAGGCCTCTGATTGGAAAGGAAATTTTCGTCGTCCTGCAACAACATCGGCGGAGGTCAGGCATCTTCATTTTATTTTTTTTGCGGAGTGACATCAAAATCAGGACAATGAATGGCGCGAATGGCAGAGCCGTCTCGCGCATCGCGTAGCCCTCGTAGCAATGGAAGCGGTCTCGCATGCACACGACACGGAACCCTTATTCTCACGGCCCTGGACGACATCGCGGGCGGCCAAGACCGAAGTCAAGTATAGGTCGATGGCCATTAGACGTTGCGTTCCTGCTGGCCCACTGCTCGAGTGCCAATGTATCAAGGTATCCCCCCCACGCAATAAGAGGGGATCCGAATTGCTGCTGCAAGCAATCATGGGGTAGACAGTTCTGCTTGAAATTCATTGGCTAAAAAAAAAATAAAAATGAAGAGACGAAAAAAAGTTGTTGCTTCTGCCAGAGTTGACGACCACTATAATAGTTACCGACATTTAGATTTAACCAGAAGTCCTCCCCACGGTACGGTCAAAACGTCGATTTGCCTTCGATTCGGATAAGAGCAGGTCAAATCGTTGGCGACAGGGGGTCTTTTGAATCGATTGGACAAGTGTAAACTGATACTAGTATGGCAGCATCCGACGGCGATAGGTCGCCTTGGGTTGCTAAGGGGACAAGTGAACTATATATTTTCCAATATATTTTCAGCACCGCCCCCTGGTATGTCATACTGTATCGTATCTTATGCTATCGCGCAGTTTATCGAATCATCCGAAAGGAAGTTTGCTGTGGCGCCTCGAAAGGTAAGAATCTCCGCACTCTACGCTAACGCACAACCCGTAGAGCTCTTTGCTCATGCTGCGCGCCGTCGTGTCTTCGTCGTCATTGCTGTGACATCAGTGAAGCGTCGGAGTCGGGTTTCACAAGGCCGCTACAAGTGAGTCAAGTCAAGAAACTGTTGCCAGTGCCAAATGGTAGCAGAACGTGCGCGTCGAGAGAAAAGGGCCCCACGACAACTACGTCCGGAGCAACGCCGTTATCCTGGAGGGTGCAACAACGACAGAACAACCAAGGTCAATGGCGAGCTACACTGGCTTTGCAGTAGCCATCGTGACCACCAGAATATCATGCAGCGCGCTCGGTACAAACGGTTCGTGCGCACCAAGAAGAGCAAGGCTAGTTCGAGTTCTCCTACATCTGCTAATTCGCAGAAGAAGCGTGCGATTCGTGCTACATCCGGCGCTGTTGAGCGCCGTCAAGTGCGTAAGAATGTGCAAGGCGCGAGTGAAAAGGAGAAGCAAGCATCCGAGGCATCAACGGAGTCGTTGGACCAAGGGGATTCGCTTCTGGAAGACAGGTCTTCGTGTGGAAGCCCAACACAAGTGGCCTCGCTTTCGGGCACGAACCAGCCCTCGCAAGACGCAACTGCTCCTCCCGATAAACGTTGCCCTGCAACACAAGCAACACGACCTCAGGGCCATTTACTACTCCGATGGCCAGCATGCCAGGGCACGTGACGAATTTTCTAGCAACTGAAGTGGTATACTGTCCAGTGCAAGACCAGCCGCCGATGTACATGTTCCCAGGTGGTCAGCAGCAATTTTACGTGTTGATGCAAGCGGTTCAAATGCCGGCGCCATCCCAAGTACCGAGGTACCACGCACAGTAAGCCTCACGGGACCCATCTGCTGCGGGCTGCACACGATGCGATCCAGTACTGGCCCAGATCAACAACGTAGTGTATCATCCGTGGGCAGCTCAAGGCCAGCAGTTCGTTGCTCCTGTTTCGCAGATGCACAGTGCTACCACTTCGACACCGCAACCGATCCTGATCCCGCCGACGGCACTGCCTTCTTTCGGCACTGTTCATGGGAGAAGCAATATGGCTGCTACGTTGCAAGTGGGTGCCACCTCGACGGGAGATCATGATTCTGTTTCCCAGTCGCCTGCCAGCAACGACTTCGATGGTTCAAGTGACACCACCCAAGAGCTCTCAGCAAGGCGCTCACGCTGCAATTGTACCTGCTCGACGATGATCCACGAAGTGCTGCAAACAATGGAACAGGTAGCGATCCAACAACGAAGTTACACTTGTAGTATAGTTAGGTTTCGGATCGGTTTCTACTTTTCACTTTGAACAATGTCTTTCGTTTGAATTGAATAATGTCTTTCGTTTGAACTACACTATCAGTTTTGTTACGTTGGCCGGTTTGCAAAAACAGACATAAACAGCTTATCCAAAAGAGCCGCATCAGTTCATTAATTGAGTCACTATATTGAAAATATGGTGAAAAGAATAGCGTACTTCGACGATCACGTAGGCATAGAAAGCTGTGAACTGCTAGTAGCCATTGGCCGAACCATCTCGAAATCAGTATTCCTCCAGAACAGCATCGACGCGTCGGTCTTGTTCGGCCCTGCGGTGTTCACGCGAGAGTCTAATATCCGCCAGCACAAATTGAACGTATTCTTCATCTGCCGTATCTGCTTCCCGCGATGCCACATCCCAACGGTCGTACATTTCATTCAAGTGGATATCAGCAGTTCGTCTCGTTTCGTTATCTTCACTAACCCCTTGAAGACGATGAACATTCCGCAGTGCTTCTATAAAGTCGTCAAATGCGGCGCATTCGTGAGCAATTGCACGGCTGCGGACTTGCTCTGCGTCCATCGTAGGTGTAAATGAGAAGTGAGCTAACTAATACATGCAAGCTTTTCGTTTCTCTAGGAGAAAGAAACTTCTGAGTGTTTTCACTGGAATTTGTTTTGCTAGCTATGAGGGCGTTCTGGAATCTGCTGCTAACAATCCATCAAAACAAGCATCGATATTGTCAGCGGCGAGCTCATCTTTTTCACGTTAGCCACGATTTAAACCTCATTTTCTCTGCATTTCGCGCTACGTGTAAGTTGAACGCGCTCCACAGACGTACGCGCGATATGGTGGCTTTTGGCATTACTTCTAGGAAGCCTGAATGCGCGTGGACTTCCGTCGGATCCGTCGTAGGGCGTGGTGTTGGCAGCGCCACCAACGCAGGTAGAGATGCATGTCGTGTGCTGCTGCATATCCGTGCAGGAGTGCGTACACGTGTTGCCCCGAATCAGATACAGCGACACATTGAGCTTGTCATCCGTTTCGTCGTCGAAACGGAGCGTTTGGCGGCGATCCTCCAGCACTTCCACAGCGTTTACCGGCGCAACTTGAACGGGTGGAGCGAGTCGAGCGCGGCATCAATGTTCCAGCGGCTGAAGAGCGTCAACTCCAGGCGGTCTTCCTCGGGAGTATTGGTGAAAGCGTTGCAGTACCTATGCTAAACCTCGAATCCCTCGTGGCTTTCGTGCTCGCCGCAGATCCTGTGAACGATGACGTGAATCTGGTGTCGGTGCAGAGTCGAACACACACCGACGAACTGAGTTCATGCCGGCGAAGTAAATTGGGTGTTCGTCAGTGCTCTTTTCGTTCATTCAGCACCGACCTGTCCTTCATGACGCAGCCTGCCTGCATCCTTGGTATGAGAAGCTTCTTCATCTTCTAGAAGCCGCTCTACTGAGGCGCGATAGCTTGGTTGTGAGCGGTTGCTACTGCTTTCGTGCGACTCACAATTGGCATGGCTATCTCCATTGTTCGAGCGACAGCATCAAAAACGCGTTTTTCCTCGCGCTGGAAGATCATTTCTTTTTCGTGAGTCGCTGTGAGTTTTTCCAGCGTTAGTCGGTGCGTAATAACTAACGAATTGCGATGTTTGATGCGCGACAGAGCAACATACGTAAAAGCTATGTTTGGGATAGAATTCGAATGAAATACGACGAAGGTGCAAGTAAGACCCTGTACCTTATGGACAGTCATCGCATATGCTAATCTAAGTGGAATTTCTCGACGAACTACAAGGAGATCACTTGATGTTTTTCCCCAAGAAATTTCTTAAGGTACTATTGGCACGATGTTCGGCACTCCTTCTAGAAGTGAAGACCCTAAGTATGTGCCTTTAATTTGTATGAGAACGATGGGCAATTCGCTGCCAGACACAAACATGAAGTCATACACATCGGCATTAGTGCCACTGCACAATCCTGCCGCTTGGACCATGTTAAACGTCAGTGTTACAGGGGGCCCAACACACAGTTTTAGCTTGTTGGCAACAACTCTATCATGGTCAGAATTAACGCATTCCGCGTCCTTCAACAGAGCTTGCACCGTGCCTGCAGGAATGTCACGTTTTTATCGTTAAACGCTTCTGTTGCACAAAATGCTGTGAAGTAATGTTAACAATTGGCCTATTTGCCGAACAAAGGCTTTTATCGTTCGCGGAGTCTACGTCGACATTTTTGTAAGCGATGTGCTTGGCTCTACTTGTCCATTCTGGTTTTGACAGCGTCTGTAAGCACCTAGTATTGAAGAGGTCTATATCAGCTTGAGTTGGCGTTTTTTTGCCTCAATCGACGAAGGGCACTGAACCATTCAGGATCAAGTTTCCCTCTATTTTGGCTAGTTAGCATACACACGTTTGTAATACCTTTCCAAATCTCTCTACCTTGACGCTGCACTTCATTTGAAATTTTGGCTAACGGTGTTGATAGTGAACTAGGAACCACTGGGTCTAACTGAGCAGCATCTTCTGTAAAGTATACATCTCTACCTCCGAACAATTCATCGGAATGACTTGGCCAAATTTCTCTCATTCGCCTATCTATCCAGTACAACATCCCGCAGGATATCGAACTGAACTCGTCAATGTTAACAAGATGCACGTCTTTAAATTGTTGTTGCATTCGTTTTAACGTGCTGGTCTAGCTTTTGTCTCCGTTAATGATTTGTATGGGACTGAAAATGCTGATTTCGAAAAGGATGCAAATGAAATGCGGAACATAACGTCATTCCTTTTATATTGAACGCCGCTGTGCCTTGATGAGCTAGTAACAAAACTCGTTTTGATGACCGCCGAGTTGCACTATGCTCACCAACGACGTTATGCATATCCTTGACGATATGCCGAATTAACTAGCTTTTACCAGAACCTCCTTCTCCATTTATAATCATCTGAAGAGGTTTACAAAACGAATTGTGTAGTGAGCTTTCGAATCGAATTCTCGACTGCTCCATTGCGAGCGCAAACGGAACCCACTGAGACTCGGCCATTGATTCAGGAATACCTTCTGTATCCTTATTTCCAGCAATGGGGTAGCGATAAACCGAGGTATGTCTTTTGTCGCGAAGAAATGCACCCTAGTGTTCGCAACTCTTTTCTCTCTTTTACCCATGTCTTTAGACATACTTTAAGAAAATCACGTGCTTTCTCAACGGTTTCAGGTGAGTACTTTTGCTTATCTTTCCTCTCTACGTCGTTGTTACTAGCATTATCCGCTTCCACCGCATTCGTTTGATCCGATTCGTGACCCTCGTTAGCAGCAGTATTACTGATGAACACGTATTCCGATGGTGGGAATGAAGATATACTACACGCTCCGCGAGAGCTCTTCAGGAGATCCAGTTTATACTGCCGGACTAACCTGGCATTTGATTCTTCTTGTAACTCACCATCCTGCTGCTTTTCTTGCACTTCGAAGAAGAGAGCAATGCACTCTTCATCCGATTTCGGTAAGTTTTCTAGAGAGGGCCACGGCGCGCAAAGAAATACCTCAGAAAAGCAGAAACCAGGGTTTGCTGTGTTGGGCCGCATCCACGGAGATTCTTGTACAACCACTGCCTTCATTCTCCGTTTTATCCACCCTTGCCCGTCCGCACGTTTCCAGATGTCATTACCATTTACCCGCTCACCGATTGAATTTATTGCTTCGAACCCTTCTACGAAAGTAGCAAGACTCATACTCTAAAAGGTTGTGTCAGCTGGTCTATTCATGTATGCTCGTTCAACAGGCTCAATTCGAATGGCGTCTTCGTTGGGTGAATCTGCTATACTAACGAGGTTTTCGAACTGCTGCCTATCGGTGCGGTAGTAACGGAGGTGATGACGCATCACTTTAACTTTTGAATCGACCGCGACTTACTATGCATCGGCAGGTTTCGAAGCAATATGTAAATTGCTTCAGGCGCACCGACTTCGCGAACAGAAAGTGTGTCATTAGCGACGCGTTTCAGAATTGAATGATAGGAAAGGTTAGTATCGCACCGCTGGATCGCTTTGGCAATCACACGCCTAAACCGGAGTGTGTCTGGCTCCGCTTTGTTAACGTAGATACCGGCGTATTCTCCTGCTCCATACGAATTTCCTATTAGCTGTAAGTCCATGTTTGCACGCCAACACGACAGCAAGTGAGGTGGGTAGTTGTTTATTGTTGACACCTCACGCTTTAGATGTACTTTTAGGGATGGAGTTCCATCCGACCCAACACTCGTTTCAATGACAGTTTGGGCTTGAAGATTTTTCGGGAACCCAAAGCGGCATTCTGCGCTCTTTTTTCTGCATGATGATTTTGCGTAACATTCGTGTCGCTGTACGCGCTGTACCAGTCTTGATAAGTCGCACGCCCATTTCTCAGTTCCAATACCTGGTGGCCTCAGAGCTAATATATCGACTTCACCCGCTCGGTGAGCAATACATGTAGAGCACGAACACGATTCTAGTTCTCTTAGCGTTTTTGAAAGTATCGATATATGCTTATCCACAAATGCAGCAAGTTTGGCACGTCCTTCTTCGGTCTCTGAGAGTTTGAGAACGTCTGGTACGTCCTTGATCCATAGCAAGCAATGGATGTGAGGGGAGCCACGCTGTTGAAGCTCTACACGCCAAAAATGATCAATAATTTCACCGAGGGGCTTAGCTTTTCCGCACAAAATCGAATCGAAGAAGGCTTTGAATCGCCTAATAAAGTGTCTAGCGCTGATATCTGGATTTTCATTCAAGTACTTCCTTCGGTCATTATACGAAAGACGTCTACATTCTTCTAGTGTCAGTGAGGGATCGCAAGCTCGCGCGAAGTCTGGCCAAATTGTGTCTGCAGCGCTCAGTGTTAAAAAAAAAAAGGTAGGCCACTTTGTAGGCAGGACTCGATTCCCAGTCATGGACATTAAATCGTCCCGAGCATTTGACCAATAAAGCCCACTTCCGAGCACAACCCGAAAAAACGGCTTCAAGGAGTCCAAAAACTTGAACTGCGGCGCTCAGTTCTTCCTTTTCATTTTTATGGTTCGCTGGTCCTGCTTCAGAACCAACAGCTCTCCCACAACCGGTGGTTTCTATCGCTGCTGTGCGGCTATCGGCACTGCCAACCCGTCTGACAAGGCCGTCAATCTGTCGGCGCTGTATCAAGTTCATACAAAAGAACTTGAAGTTCCCGTGGATGATAAATCGTCTGTCATGCCACTTCATCAAGTGAGCGCAATATTCTGCTAAGCCATACTCGTGCACTCGACTCTCACTGTCATTGGCGGGGTGGTATCCGCCATATCCATCAGGAAATAACGTGGGGAAACAGTATTGCATCAGTTGTTGTGTACGATATTCGTCAATAGGATTTCCTTGACAGCGGAGTTCTCCAATGGGGATATCAGAGCTTGAAGGATGTACTCCAACAGCGTTCATAATTCGTTCCAACTCGCTCATTTTACTGTTTTGATTACCTTTCAATTCAAACGATTCTGTTAGGTTGTCCATTACATCTTCCATTACGTGTTGACCATTATTCACTACATTTTCATTCGGACCCTGCGTGTATGTACTGCTGATATCAACAGGGGTTATACATCCATGAACGCATCCTTTACCAGCGCAAGCTGCACATCGCTCGTATATAATGTTTGAAAAAGTATCGCACGTCTGAGTTTGCTTCGTGTTGCAAGCTGTACAACAACAGGAGTGCGAATGGCGCACTTCGTTGGACCCCACCTTGTCGTGGCATACTTCTGGGGAGGACTCACTCCACGCTGTCTGCGGATGACCAACACGACCTTCGTCGTCAAGGGTGCTGCATGTAAGGTCAAACTCAGGATCGTGCCGAATTCCCGCTCCTCGGTCTTCTGATATCGATGCAGGTAGTTCACTCCTACTTGCCACGCTACCTGAAGTTGAATTCTTTTTTTCACCATTTACCTGGTGAGGATGCCCTTGTAGTTCTTGAACCTCCTCATCCGTTACTGGGATGGTTGGTATGTCGTTGCTTGGGTCGATTTCTTCTAGCGCCCTAAGATTTTCCTCCGAAATTGTCACGTGTTTGTACAGGGGGTTGTTGGAAATCAGCCATATCAACGCACGCCGTACCAGATCAGGATGCACGCGGAAGTAGTTAGTGGCTTTGTCGGACTTGGAGGCTAGAAATACGACACCGCACGTTTTCAGCGGTCGAGGAAGTCCTCTGACGGTTTTGCCAGGTTCATTCCAATAATTAATTGCATTACCCCGTGTGAACTCCTGACCATCACGACAGAGATTCACACAAGTCGTGAAACAAATTCCTGATCCAATGAGTCTCGTTTCCATGCGATTCAGAACAGCCAACTCTTCTGGGACTGAGCTAATCCGAAAGCCACTGGATCGACTGAACTTTGGCGTTTTACGCGCTTGAATACATCTACAACACTTATCACACAGCCATATCGATTGAGACTCCTCCTCACAAGTAGAAGCAACGAGCCCTTCGGGAATAATTTCAACTTGACAATGGTCATTTTGAAGAGGAGCAAAAAAATTAGAGTTTCGGGTCGTACGGTTTCAACACTGCATTAGCAGAATTAGCCAGCTCTCCACAACAACCACATACGCGAAAGAGCGGTTCGTCGGTGATATCGAAAAACGCTACCATACCACATCATGCATAATTAGGATTCAGATTGTAGTGATAGTGAAAAGGGTAACAATAATACCGCTACATACATTTCTTGTCCGTCTCCAGGTTGTTTCCCGTCCATTGCGTCTACGTCACGCTCAGACTTCTTACGACGCTTATTTCGAGGGAGCTGCTGCGCGCTTGCATTCCGTTTCTTCGTTGCGTCTCTCCTAGCCAGGTGGGCCTTTTGATTTTCACTTTCAACCTCATCAATCGAAGCTCGCTTCTTCGGTTGTCCTCGTGGCTTTGCGATAGTCGTTTGGATACTGTCTATCCTCTTCAAAGCCCGTTTAGCGGCCTTCGCGCTCTTAGATAGCCTCGTAACACGTGCCATGGTGTGCCGAAATGCAATCTGGAAGTGATGCCGCCAACTACTACAGCGCAAACATGCCATCACTTCGTGCGTTAATGTTGGATAGCTGATATGTGCTCAGCTGCAGGAAATGGTTTAGGCCGACCCTCCCAGACTTCAACGATATCTTGAAAGTTCGTTGCAGAACACAACTCAGCCTGTCTAATGTATCTTCTTCGCGAAGGCAATGCAAACTCCCTTCGATTCTACATCCACACCATTCCCACGATCCACTTTTCCAGGACACGACTATTTTCAACGTAGATGCATTGTACATCGACCACAACGTATGCTAAAAGGCTGCTAAGCCTGCAAACAGGAAACTTATGACTGTTTGGTGTCTTTGGTCTATAGTTAAGCGATTTCCCGCCCACACGACTCGTGAAGCCCCATGAGCATTCTTCCAGATTTTACGAGCTCCATCTCCGCAGCAGCAACTACGCTGGAACTGACTGCAGTGCACGCGGCGCCGTCATAAATGAAGATCGCCTTCCGGAAAGCACCATCTCCATCTCCAGCCAGAACGGCTATCAGAATTTGATGAAAACCCAAGAAGCAGAGACTTTCGGTCTTTAAAAATCATTTCTTCGCATCAAGGTGCGTTGGTCATAACTACCTTCACCCCATGTCAATGCAGTCAGCAACCTAAACAGTAACTACTCTCGAATGCTCACCTTTTGCAGCGTCATCGAATCTGCCGCAACAATGCAGCGTTAGACCACCAACAAATTCACTCTCGGTCATGCGTAGCTCATCTTCGTTGAAACTCGCACTGACCCATCTGCTCAGTTTCGTTCTGCGCTTCACTCCATCACCACACAGCTTCAAAGAAGGCGTTTCACGCATTCAACGCTGCCAACCCTTGACTTCCAGGGATCCGTCCAAGGGTAGGTAGCTAGCTTCGACAGAAAACACGCTTCCAGCACCCTCGATGTCAATGCACGACACTTTGTTGCGCTTTGCTAAGCTTGCAGATGCATCGGCTACACTATTTCCTCAAGTTCGTGTAGTTGCTGCAGCTAAATACAATGAGTGCCTTACGAGCTCACCGCGATTTATTTGTTCATTAAAACTATACATAGGCTGCATTCTGCAGGCGACCGCAACATCTCCAATATTCGCTCTCCATGTAGGCCTTCAGCTTAGCCTTGAGGCGCCCAAGTTTGTGCGAGTCGACCCAGCTCCGAATATCGCTTTCGTACAGCTTCCATTGCCGCAGTAGCAGCATCCACTACAATGCCCATAGCATACGCTCCATCAAATGCGGCCCAACCTGTCGAACCTTGTAGGGATTCTTGTCTTCAAGCTGTACACTTCCTTGTGCAACACCATCATAGATACCGACGAGCTCAACTTGATGAAATTTGTACACCGTTCCAGGCCTAAACTCGATGCTAGACCTCCCCACCGGTGCCCGCTTAGTTTTGGCGTCCCAAACCATAACCTGTGCGATATACGGCTTTTGCTTGGAAGGCGTGAGTTCACTCAGAGCGTTTGCTGTCGGCTCAAACAGCGCACAAAGGTCAATAAGTGTAACGCGAGTTCCATGACCGCCTTGGAGTCGGTGCGAGTCGAAACAGTGCATCTTGAGCGCCACGAGAACATCAGCAGCAGGGCGCGTGGTCAAGATGAAGCCGCGGAAATCCACCACCCATGAGAAAAGGTTGACTGCCTCTTCCTCTTTTTGCCGAAGCACCTCGTTCTGGATAGCCGAGAGCAGACCCATCATAGGCGCTGTGGTGAGTGCGCCGAAGTCAGGAAAAACGGAAGTGACACTAGACAGCGATTCCAAAAACAATGGCGTTTGTTAGTTGCTGGTTAAGTGGCCTTCTATTTGATGTTTATGTGTTTTTTTTCCTATAGAAGCCTTATAATATATAAGACGGGACTTGATGTCGTTCGTCTGTCTGGGAGTTTGTTGTTGGTGGTCTTGTGCTGTGAATTTGTTGAGGTAGGCGTGAAGCGGGTCTTTCTTGATACTTGGTGGAAGCCGGCATGAATGGTCGGTTTTGTTTCGTTTTCGCCTGTGTCCTGACTGATTCCAGGCTGGCTTTTGCAGGTGTGCTCCATTGGGCGGTGAAAAATCGTTGAAGTTTCTGGTTGAGTCCTTTGATGAGGACGTTGTTGGTCTTGTCTTTGGAGTTTGCCGCTGGTGCGTTTTGCACGGATTTATCCACCTTGTCGATTCGCAAGTACGTTCTAGATGCGCTGTCGTGATGTTCAAGCGCATCGATGCTGTTCTCGAGTAGTGCTTCCGCGTTGGATTGTCTTGTACCCTTGGTTTGAAATCTTAGACTTGCTGCTTCTACCCCATACCAGGTTTTGTCTGCTTCTTCCTTGAGTAATATCCATCCCCCGTTTACTTGTTCTGTTGCTGTTGTGCTGAAGTGATATTGGATCATCCACTTTGACAACCTTGTGTTGGCTGTGTTGGTGTCAATTGTGTCCATTGCTAAAAGTTCTGTCGTAATTTGAGGCGCTACTCGCCCCGCTGCTGCTGGTACTAGTCGTTTTCGTTGTTCTGCTGTAGTTGAGTATCCTATCCATTGGTTGATCCATTTCGTCCATGCTGCTTGTGCTTTCGGGCACTCCCAAATAACTTGGTCAATGGTCTCGATGGTGCATGTACATTCTGGTTGTGGGCAGCTCCGATCTATTGACCATCCGTCGTGGTTGAGCAGCAGCCAGCACAAAATGTCCGTCTGCTTGAACAGTAGTCGGCACAAGGCGACACGCCGTCGCTCTCCACCCCCAACAGCACCTCCACGTCTGCTTGAGCAGCACGACACGCCGTCGCTCTACACCCAGGAGAGCACTTCCATGTCTGCGTACCGCTAGCACTCTCGGTGCACTCATGTGCGACCTTCCTGCAGTCTTCTGGTCTAACTTAAGTCAAACGAGGAAATCAGTACGTCTCAGCAGTGTACCCAATATTTTTTACCGACTTCTTACGGACCTTCAGCGAGCCCAAGGAGCCTGATATGTCGGCGTAATCCACTTAAACAGACTGACCCATGCAGTAAATCAGAGTTGACAGCCTTGAGGCGGTGGGTACACGCCCTAAATCACCGCTGGCAAATCGTTGCTAAATCGCCATGGAATCAGGCAATCATCTGATATCTGATTCCGGCTGATACTAAGCGACCCTTCCCGGGTTACAGAAAAGGTCGTTCGCACTTTAGTGGCGGTTAGCTCATTCGGACCCTGTGACTTTTGAAGTTCCTGTTTGCAACCTCGGTCATTCAATATCTCTGGTTCCTATAAGGAGGTCTTTTCCGATCGAAAGTGCTCTAGTGCGTGGAATGATAAATCATTTGCCCTAACCCGTTTGCTATATGTGTCCTTCAAGTCCTGTAAAAAGGGTAAATGAAGTAGTAAATCAGACGTAAAAAGTATGTTGTGCGTTTCATTATAGGGGGGCTTTGCCCCAAATATTGTTTGGTCAGTGCTCCGTTTGCGCTACGAGAGTGACTTTGTGGTATAGCTCGAGTCATTTGCTGGTTGTTGTGGTACCACGAGTGCCAGAATAGTCAAACGCGAATGTTCTAAGCTGAGACGGGTGCTATTCTATCCAAGATTTAACCTGAACCGGTGGGGAGACCTGAAGTAAATCGCGGATTTGGCAAATAGATTTAGGTCGACCGGTGAAGAATCTCAAATTTGCATGAGAAAGGGCAGTCCTAAATTCTGTCGGTACGGTGGTGGCTCCGCCAGATTTATGATTGGCTCCAATATTGACAGATGGCCTTTCTCTAGCGCCTTTCTCCTCAAATTTGGGATTTGCTCCGTCCAAAAGCCTGCGGAAAGTCCTCCACATGCAGAGGGTATTCCAGTCCGATCTGAAATGGCTGGATCCGAGCAAATAGCTGGTTTGGTTGTGCATAAGAAGGCCATGTCTATCCAACCCGATTCAATATTTGCCTTGGCCTGAATTTCAAATCCAGCTCTTTCGATGTTATCCAGCTGGATCACCTTTTGCCTGTTTCAGATAGCCATTGAGTTCGTGGCCGTGGAGGACGCAAGCATCACGCCGGCAAGAAGGGTCAGAGATGCTTCTGAAGGCAGATCAGCAAGTAAGGAGACTCAGGCCTCCACGGACAGGGAGCAACAACTACCTCAGGCACAGGAAAGCCAAGCACCCCCAACGAGTCAACAGCCGGTAGGAGTGGAGCCCGAGGAGATGTTTAAGGCAGTGGTTGAGAAAATGAAGGCAGCTCCGGCTACAGCACAGGTGGATGCTTGGAAAATCACAGTGGCAGAACTGTTTGCCAAGGTGTTCGACACCACGCAAGCAATGCGGGAACGCGTGACACCGAGTAAACAGCGGTACCCAAAGCTTAAAGGAGCAGAGTTTTATCAACTGCTAAATTTCTTCGAACAGGCGTGTGTAGTAGATGAATGCTCGTATGACCAATGGTGTCAATATGGGACAGCAATCAGCCACGTCATTTACAACACCACGTGGAAATTGTCAACGATCCTGGAATGCATAACGAGTAAGGTGAAATGGGCACGGACGCCAGTGCTGAATCAGTGGTCAACGAAGGCAACAGGAAGCGACGAGCAGGGAAGGGACAACGGCGTGGTAGCGGCCAGGCCACGTTCATCCAATTCGCGTCCAACCCAGAAAAATACTCGGCACCGGATATGGAGCGTCTGAGGGGAATATGCGAACTGCAGGATGGGACCAGAACGGGACGGCGCCTACGGGGCGACACGGATGACGAATATAACATCACCTAAGGGCTAGCAGAAGGGCATATACTCGGACGAGGATTGCCGGTTTTCCTGAAAATCATTTTCGGACCTAAGGATCTACTGCGGTTTCACAGTACGATCCAGGCTCAAGTCGAAGGGGAGTTGACATTCACGCTGGTGGGATACAGTACGGTCCCGGCAAGTAGACAACATACCCAAGCTCTCAAAGAAGACATATTGTGAATTCCGTCCAAATTTACAGAATTGGAGCGATTCAAAGTTCTCGGTGTAATCGCTCACATACCGATTTAAGTCATTACGGGAATCGCTCACGCCGTATACCAGCTGTTCTAGGCCACATGTCAATTAATCACTCGTACTTAATGCATCCTTTTGATAAAACTCTATACGCTTGCGCGATTCGCCGGCAGTTTGACAGGGGCGATTCAAACGGCCCCGATCCTGGTCGTCCTTCGCTTGCGCGGCGTTGATTCAGATATGCACGAATGCTGAATAGTGCCCTCCCCCCCCAAAAAAAAAAATCTAAGCACCAATGGTGCTTGTAGCGTCTCCTCTAACTTCTCAGTTGCAATCTTGGCTGTGCACTCACCGATAGTGAGAATTATCTGCTCATCTGCTTCAATCACCTTGTTGAATCTCGTAATGGAGCTTGGTCTGTACATACTGCAGTTCCATTGTTGCGTTCCATCCGAGTTGTATGCTAGGACGTAGATGTTTCTTTTCAGGAAATTTGCGACCGTCTCGCTTCCTCCCCAGTTGTAGAGTCGTTCGGTCCGATACGCTACTCGCATACTCCTCGAGATACCATTTAAATTGTTTTCTTGCCTTACTTGACGACATACTCATCCATCCTCGGTGGACATTGACAATCATTGTGAGCCATGTTTCATGGTTGAACCGGTCTCCTAGATGCAATTGACCTGCGTACTTAATTATCCTTTTCAGACTCTTCGTCGCCTCCAGTAGTACATCATCCCTTGCTGCTAGGTCGTGGTTTGCCAATGCTCGGATGATTGCCATCGCCATTCAGTTTCCCGTCGACGGTGTAGCTACTTCCCGCATTTCCAAGTGACGCTCTATGTCTGCAAACCCTGTCGTCTCCATTACTACATCCACATGCGGGGCTGCCCGTGGTCCCTACTGAGCCAGGATTGGGTCGAGTACCAATTTGAGTGCGGTTCGTTCCCGCTGCTTCAGCGCCATTAACTGGGGTGTCGCTGGCACAGGTGGTGGGTTTCGTTTGATCACTCGTAGTCGAGTTTTCTCCTCCTCAGATGGTTCTGGTACCTTCTCCGCCTCGCCACCCGACGATATTTCGATCGCCTCGTCCACTTTGTCCGCTCCTATGTCGTGTCGTTCGTTAACGCCCTCCTGGTCAACCTCTTCGTCATCGGGGTCTTCCTCCAGTGCGTCGAACCTAGTTCTCGGGGTGGACTGACGCTGATCCAGCGCCGCCTTATGAGCAAATTGTGTCCTGCCTCCTTTAATAAGCATCATCAACCATTTTTGCTTCGGCTTCGGTTCGGACTACTCCGTCTTCAATTCCCGTTCCACTCTCGCCTCCGTCACATTTTCTACAGGTTGCTGAGGTTTGAGCTTGCTACCCGACACGATTGGTGTACTCTTACTTGCCACGTTCACTCACGCCACTGCTGGTGGCATCACTTCTGCATCCTCCACTCGGTCGGACTGGCGCTGGAGTTGAAGACGTTTGCCCGCTACCGTCCGCATCTCGTTCATGCTTGCGAATAGTTTAGCTAGTTCTTCCAACTTGACGATGTCTTGCTCGGTTGCGACTACGCTCCCTGGTTCTTGAAGCTGGGTTGCTGTGTAACCGCACCGCCCATGGTGTGCCCCAGGGTCCCACACTGCAGGCATTGCAGGCGGCGCCCCGCCCACTTCTGGGTGTTTCACTACAATGATCATTCCGAACCACATGCTTAGGACTACTCCCCTCAAAAACTCTGGACATCCTGTGAGTTTAAAGGTCAACTTCCATACTGTTGATGTCCTCGAGTTTGGCGTACACTCGTCCATATCCTCCATCTCGAACTCTGCGTGTATGTTCTTCGAGAGATAGGCCGTCAGGCGTCCAATATCATGAAATCTTGTCACGTTGTACAGCCTCACCTCGTATTCCCTGCGCGGTGCCAATCTGATTCCATCCGCTCCAAACTGGCGCGACCATGTTGATCCCGTGGATGGGGCGTGTGGATTTAGGGGTCGAAACGTTTTCCGTTTAAACGGGACCAACGTCTGTTGGAACTTGCGGGATGTCGTCCAGTCAAGAAAAAGAAGTGAATCGATTTCTGGACTCTGTTGTAGCTGATTGTCTTGGTCTGACTCAGCACCACGTGCAGTTCGGCGAGGTTGATTTTGACATTCTTCGCCGCTAGCAGTATTGTGAGTTCTACTCAAAATTTCTAATAAAGGTGAGAACATACGGGAGGAAGTCAGACGACAATCAGACAGCCCAGTAGGTCACAGTCAAACAGGATCTAACGGAGAGGGGTTTCAGGGACCATGGGATCCACACAATTGAGATGGGGACATCGAGGGACTGTACACACGCCTAGAGGGAATGACCATTCCACGCGTTCTCAAGGTGGAAGTTCATCAAATCCTTCAAGTAGAGGATCCAAAGCGGTACGCGAAATTACTGGCATTTTTGACGAACAGTGTAGCTTAATTATCACCGTCAGAACAGCAACACATACTGGACACGGATGTGGCGAATGAACACGATGTGGAAGTGCGGCAACTGCAGATGCAGTACCAAATACCAGCATGTGTGCTTCAGTAATGGAAGGGTAATCTACAGGAACGAAAGGCTGAGGAGAAAGAACGTGAGCGGGGGTACGAGCAGATGACGGAACAGGGTGTGGGATGAGATGAGATACTCGATCCGGACTATGAACCGTCCGGATCAAGCAGCCAAGAAGAGCATCGACTAGTCCAGGCGAGTAGGACACCACCGAGAGCACCTAAAAAAACGGCAGCACACAAACGGGCACACGTAGCAACGCCAGATGAACATGTAAAAAGTGGAACAGTGGTCCGCAACAAGCACAACGGAGCTATCTGGAAAAAAGGCAAAGGCAATCGTCGAACGGCCAACCTGTCGTGGTCCGACCACAGCATGCAGAAAAGTGGGAGGAAATATGGACGGCAATGGGAGAGGAATGGCCCCAATATGCGCAAGCAGCCTTCCCACTAGTTCACATCAGTCAAGCCAACTGGAAGAAAGTCGCGCAATTGGAACCGAGGAGACTCCTTCTATGGGTCCAGCGTTTTCCGTGCACGGCGGAGATCTTGTAAGTCCTAAGTGAGGACGTCCAGGTAAGTGAGGACGTCCAAGTAACCTGGACGGCGCCGTGGCGCCAAGGCGGCATGTATACGTGTTTGATAGACTACAGAGGGCGGACCAAGGATCGCGCAACTCAAAAGTGGTTGGACGGGTGGAAAGAGCGGACGTCGCGTCACACGGAGCGATTCATGTTGGCCCCTCTAATAAACAATAGTGATGAATAGCAACAATTAAGAGACCGAGGATTAAGTGGACAATGGCGTGCCAACGTGGGTCAGGAGGTATTTGGGGGCATTAAGGGACATCGCGGACTACAAAACGGCCTTCTCTGTAGCCGATCGCCAACGGGACTGGTCAGTGACACAGCGCTATTTCTCATCTAGGAGGGAATCCAGCGCATCCTCCAATACTAAGGGCCGCCAACCGTGGTCACCAGCCAGTGCTGAGAACGTCGACACATCGCTGGACGACGTCAATGGGCGTCATTACCACCTGAAGCAGCAATTCAGAAGTAGAGACCGGCACCAAGAGACCAGGGATAGGGATCTCACCTGTGGGCAGCACCTGGAACTGGGTGATGCCAGAATACTGGTGGAACCAATCGATGATGACGAACAACCAGAACCAACGGAGGTCTGTACATACTGGTCGAGCATGGCAGCGAGCAGAATAGACAGGTTCTATGTCGCACAACACTGGACGGCAATGGTGCAGGAGGTGTCAGTGGCAGAACCACCGATGCGGTCTGATCATTAGCAGGTGCGATTGCACGTAAAAGGCAGTCGATGGAACCAAACAGCTATAAGGGCAGATTGACGAGTGAGCTACCCGATTAGGTCAGCTCAACCAGAGCGAGCGCAAAACCAATTGGTACAGGAACTCATTGCCACGGAAGTCGGAAAAGAGGCCTCGATAGCAAAGTGGGATACAGCGACGACGACGAAGTGCATCCAATGCATTAAAAAGGTCAAGCGGGCGGAACAGCAATGCAACAACCGGTAGGCAGCGAATATCGATGATCAAGCAAGGGGCACATCTTTTAACCAGGGCAGAGCTCATAGATATACCACAGGAAGAGCTGCGAGGGGAGAAATTAGTTTGAGCAGGGCAACATCTGGAACGCACAACCGACAGGTTACGGTGGCAGTTCAAGCGAGCTTCCAACTTGGGGACCGACCAATCCGTCACGAACATCAAACCAATCAATGGTGTGGCTTTCGACCGGAATATGAATATGGCCGGCAAATTCACATCCGAATGGAAGCAGATCCTGGAAAAGATCCATAGCACCATACCAGTCCAACTACAAGGGGAGTTCGATGACTTTGTGACAGTACCGCGCGAATCTTCACCATAGTTGGTGCTCGCGTCAGAGTCGTCATCGACTCCGGTATACTTGGTACTGGTGTCGGAATCGACACTACCGTTGGTGTTGGTGGTGATGGCATCGCCAGGTGAGTGGTCACTACCAGCATCTGCATGGCGCTGAAAATGCCGGCAGGGAGTCCAAGCTCAACCGTTCCTGCGGACGTTATGTTGGGTATCCCACCGAAGATCAACTTGATGCGAGAAAACATCGGACAGTTTATCTCCAGCTTCTGAGCGATTGTCTTGATCCCGTTGGCAACGTCGCGTTTAATCAGCCCCAGCCCAGTTTGATGCACACGAACCGGAAATTTCCCTGAACTTCTTCATGAAGGTCCGCCATCTGCTCTGAAATTAGTCGCCCGTCAGATGAGGTAGCTCTCGGTGGGTGGAGTTGGTGTACAAGTAGTCGACCATGTCTTCCAATGCCGAGCTCTTGGTTTGCATTGGTGGCCCGCCAACCTTCGGCTTTCTATCCGTGCCATATATGACCGTGGGGTTTGCTTTGACTTAACCCACTAGCAGTTTGTAGTCGACGGCAGACAGTTGCACCGTCGAGGTTTTGGCGGAAGCGTTACGTTTTCGTGTCTGTCTATTCACAAATCCAAAGGTTAGTACATGCCCACTTACTGGAGATGAACGCAAGCAACTTGCTGATTCTGAGGCTGTTGTGGCGGGTCGGAGTGTCGACGAAGTAGATAGCTCCAGGTGCAAGTTAAGACGTTTGCTCCGTGCAGCTCGTTTGGGCGGTGTCAATCTGGTAACGACGGTATCAGCGCAGCTTCTTCGCCTTGAAGGTTTCCTTTTCCGCTCTTTAAAATTCTCTGGATTTTAGATCCAGAGTTTCACCAGGGTTGCGACTCAGACCCAACCTCACCTAGATACTTAATACGATATGGCAACCCAAAGTATTTTCTGGTACTTCTCTATCATCAAATATCCAAAAATAACCGTCAAACTCAATAACCTGTTATGTCAGAACGACACCATCGAAACCCAGCCCAAAAGCGCGCGATTCCCTCCGAACTTCATTCAGGTGTACCCGTATTGAAATGATTGTTCCACGAGAATAGAAAGACCATAGCTCGGAGCCTCTGAGAATAAATAACCGGTGACAACGAAAACGCACAAGTGAATGTTGCTTGTAGCGGACCACAAGTAACATCAAAGCCCAATCATCCAACGAGTGTTACTTGAAGCGACGCTGATTCTGTTCGACTAATAACAACGAAAAAGTTATTACGTATTATTGACTTTATTGTTTCAGATGATCAATACATCGAAGTCTTTTTTGATAAATGGAACCTGTGAAAATCCAGAGCTTCCCCGTGTGAAGCACGGTATTAGTGTCTTCAGAGAAAAATACGACCGGGGCAAGTACCACGTACTATTTCAAAAGTGCACACCTACGGAGGCGGGTAATTTCCAAATAGCATGTCATTTGGGTGCGAGATCCCATGTTTTTGACGCTGAAATTACCTATCATTTGGAGGCAGTTTTCCACAGTCCTGACATCCCCTAATAAGAGCGTTATACTGCGAATACCAAAGTGGTATGGACAGCCTTCAACGGATTAATTCCACGGTAGTGCATGGGCGTAACATGGATCAACATTCGGTCAACTTTAAGGATGGCAACTGGCCGCTCAACTGCTCGGTCATTTTCTATCTGTCCAAATCTACCGCAATGCCCAAGTGACTAGCATCTGATGCGTTTGCTCGAGAACCAGCCACGCCTATTAATAACACAAGCCAATCGCCTGTATCTGGAAGCCTGTCGTGTATTGCGGCGAGAAAACTCAGCGTAAAGCACAATACGTGCGAGAATACCGCGCTGCGCGTGAGTTGGTCGGTGGGGGGCAACCTCGTCGGCTCGAAGTTCGTGGGAAGAGAACTTCGAGTCCGACCAAAAGAAACGCAAATTCAAGTAACTGATCCATTCCCCGACGAACCCCATCAACTGAAAACGTCACTGCCCATCTGCTAGGCGCTTTCCATTCATTACCACTCTAACCCGCAAACACAACAACAAAAATTATGGTATTCCCAGCTTAAGTCGCAGATGACCTAGTTTAGCGCTTGTTTCATATTAAGTACGAAATATAAGCGTCAACTTTAGAGTTGAATATCTCACTACTCTAAATGGTGTGATATCATCATTTCGTTTGAAGCCGTCTCATATGGAAGTCAACACGCGTATCATAGTTGTCCACAAATATATTGATGATCCAGTTCATCTCATCTATCTGAAATATGCATCTACTACCCGATTGCAAGCGCCACGATGCCTCATTTGCCAACTTGCATCGGAGTGAGGATCGTACGGCACGGTAAATCAACTCATGGCCTCGGGGAAGAGGACGCCAAGCGCCATCGAATCATCATCCGCGACATGTCAGTAAGTCAGCTATATGCCGACTGCTTCGCCCCGCTGGCGTGATGCGAATCTCTGGCCTCGTATATCTCGAGACACGAGCAGTACTTCGTGTGTACTCGCCAACCTCATTCGTGATGCTGTCACGCGCACGGAGTATGGCAATCGGGAGACTGTCGCTGTTATGGACGTCATGTATGCGCTTAAGCGCCAGGGTCAGACTCTCTACGGATTCTAGTTTGGCATACAGGTTGTTGTAGATTGACAAAATGGTAAAACAACAACAAAGTAATAGTAAAACAATAAAACAACAACAAAGCAAGTCAAAGTTATAGTACAAGTAGTACTACAATACGATTTCCCCCAGGCGCGCCATAACTAATTTATTCGGGGCAACATGGGTGAAACCTGGCAATGCAATGGACATGCGCCATGTTCTCTGAGTTTTATATCGCAAATCTACGGCCCATGTTTTTGAAGGAAGGGGTGAAATTATTCTGGGGGTCGAAGCCTGTCCAATGCCTACGGTTTAACATCCGTGTGCGGAGCACGCGGTGTTATACCCAGGGCCTATTGTCCCGGCCAAAAAGGATTGGACGGAAAATGGTAATTTTAGATGGCCGTTTTAGATCGATCGGGACTTGACAACCCGCGGCCCAATTTGGCTGCAAATACCCGCATTCGGAAGAACACTGTCTAAATATACTTCTACTAGTGCTGTGATAGCGCAGCAAGGTCTCCATTCGACGAATGACGGCCGATAAGAAATTATTGGTAGCTAAAAAATGCCTTGTACGGAGGAGGGACTACAAGCTTTACTGACGAAGAAAGCTGTCATACCGGCGCTGTGGGACGGAGACTTACCCAAGCATGTAAACGAGTGTCTCAAGTTCGCAACAGGCATCATATTGACAATTGGGGGGCGTTGGGAGAAGCACCATGACCCAACCTTTGCCTCGGTAGGCCTTACATGTTGCCGTTGCAGTTATATATCACCGGAACATTTCATTGGTCGTATTATGATCTATGACAGATGATAGGATCAGCACTACGACTGGGAGTGAGCAGTTGACCCAACGTACTGGTTTTACCATTGAATATGCTATTGGCAAGTGTTTATAACACGTTCACCATCTTTTTAACAATCACGATATATGACCGGTCTGGGGTAATATTTGGTATTTTATCTGTTGTGATTGTACATCTCCAGCTGTTATCCCGATTAAGCCAACCACTGACGCAAAATGCTTGTACGTGGCAGACTCTCAATTGCAAACAAAAACGCAAGAAATAAAGGTCTTTTTCAACAGCCGATATGACAGGAAAGGACTGCAGATACGCAAACACGGATCGCAAAATCGGAATCTGCACGCGATTTTACCCCTTATATCTAAATATCGTTATAGGTTTTGTAACGGGGAGCGAACAGAAAGTTGGCATGAAGTCCGTCCAAGGTTTGGTGGCCGGGACAGTAGCAGTGTCGTTCTACCAACCGCAGCAGGCTTAGGGTTCTGTCACCAGCGAGCGCAGCGAGCCGCCAGGGTTTTTTTTTGGACCGCGCGGAGCCGTAGCCTGACGGTATCTTGAGAAGCCCATGCCATCCGTCCTCTATTTTTTATCTTATAACCCTGTTAAAGTATGAATATGGTAAAGCATAACTAATTCGAATGTTTAAACATCCCTAACCCTTACTGAAACATGGGCTGTAGCACTAGCCATTTTATTTCCAGAGTCTACCAAGGATTGCAACGAGGTAGAAATCCTTACATCCCTAATATCCTGGGAAACAATTATAATCATCTTCGGTTGAGGTGCCCCAGTAACCTTATATTCTATATAGCCGGACGTATCTTTATTTTATTCGGGGCGGTACCCATCCATTAAAGTTTAGAATAAAATGCATCTATAATGTAATAGTGGGCGGTATACTATTTTTCATGTGATAGTTCATTTATCTAAGCCACTCGAGCGACATTTTGGATGTAAATGGCGTTCGAGTGGCCTAGACAAATCTCGGCTGATACCACTGCAACACCGGTCGTCCTCGTTGTCTCTCCACACAAACATGGGGAACGCATAAGCCTCGCCCTCCTCTAAAGTGAGTATATAGCCAAACACAATTTGACGACCGTCTAGCAACTCTAGCGGACTTACTGGTACCTTGCAGCAGCGGTACGCACGCACCGAACTTGGGATGCGGTCGTCGCACATCTTGTAGAACCAGCCGCCCTTGAGTGCTGCTGGCTTGCGCGCGAAGTGGCTAATTTGGTATCGAGAGAGAGGAAACCAGCGAGCTTATCTCGGAAATATGTAAGCCGATCGGTTGCTCAGCAGACCATCGCGCCGCGGCAGCAAGGATGCATGCCATGAAAGGGCAAGTCCTGAAGGCGCAATGCTCTTCTTGAACTATATTTTAATGTAGGGGAAATAAACTTAATGCAACATCTCACAATCCAAATAAACAATATGCGCCACAGTTCGAATAATTGCATATTGTGATATCGTTTGTGGACCACATACGCAAGTGGGTGATGGCCTCCTCGAGTGAGTTGGGCAACGCTATGCTACGCGGGCTGGGCACGGTGATCACCGCCTCATTCGACGCTTTTCGCGCGCATGCAGCAACTATCGCGGCTTAGAGCATTCGGTGTTGTTGCAGGAGCTTCGTGAACGAGCGAGAGGAGTGGACAAAACGCTAGCCTACGCTCTGGAGCTGCGGTACCACTACTGCAACACGTAGTTGGAAAAGATGGAGGGCGAGATGCTGAAGAAGCCCGGGTAAGACCCGCTTGATGGCCACTGATCATTTGCCAACCATCTCTCTCCATTTAGGTGAGCGGTACAGACAGCCCCACGATTTGAAAAAGGTTGGGTAGTTAAACAAAGCCGTACCTCCGCCGGAGCAGCTCTGGACATTATAGAGTCCGCGAACCTTTATGACTTTCAATTCGGATCGGGGAATGTTGATGAAAACAAAATACCAGTACACAGTACACAATTGCTAACATGGTAGTTTATCCACACTCGACTGAATTGCAGGAAGCGCGCCAGCGGCAAAAGAGAACTAAACTAGGGAAAATGTAATCTGTGGAGCATAAGGAAATGAATAGACGTATTAATTATAACCAGGCTGTATTAGTAATTGGCTCGAGATACTTTTTAAATTTTAAGTAAAAAAAGACATATGTTCTTCTACTCTCCTAACAATCGGATCACTTCTGGAGATGGCCTTGATTTCACCCCTATTCACGTCTATATTGAGCGTAGCCCTATTTTGGATGGTGGCGCACAATATTTATTTATTCGGACTGTGGCGCACATTGTTTGTTTGGATTGTGAGATGGTGCATTAAGTTCATTTCCCCTTTAATGTATTTGGCACAGGGCGGCGCCAGTGTGTAGGCCGCTCTTCCCCTTATCTGTTCGTCGATACTCCGCATGCCGACCTCGATCCGCTCGGCGTAGAACTACGAGTTTACAAAACTGACTGATTAACCCCGCACTCACGCTTTAGCAGTTAGTGAGGCACGGACCTCCAGTTCCACGGCGATGCGCTCCACAAGCTCCGCCTTGCGCCCGGAGCGCGCCAGGTTGAGGTCCATCAGGATGTTGCGCAGCTCCGGCGTGCGCGGAGGTCGCGCAGCTTGGCTCCGGTGGCGCTCATGTTCTTCTCGCTCACCCAGTCTTGGAGTGACCTCTTCACTCGGTTTAACGGACAGCATGCATTTCTGGGAAAGGTTCGCTCCCTTTTCACGAGAACATCCGCTGCCGAGCTGCGCGGCCTCCGCGCATGCCGGAGCTGCGCAACATCCTGATGGACCTCAGCCTGGCGCGCTCCGGGCGCAAGGCGGAGCTTGTGGAGCGCATCGCCGTGGAACTGGAGGTCCGTGCCTCACTAACTGCTAAAGCGTGAGTGCGGGGTTAATCAGTCAGTTTTGTAAACTCGTAGTTCTACGCCGAGCGGATCGAGGTCGGCATGCGGAGTATCGACGAACAGATAAGGGGAAGAGCGGCCTACACACTGGCGCCGCCCTGTGCCAAATACATTAAAGGGGAAATGAACTTAATGCACCATCTCACAATCCAAACAAACAATGTGCGCCACAGTCCGAATAAATAAATATTGTGCGCCACCATCCAAAATAGGGCTACGCTCAATATAGACGTGAATAGGGGTGAAATCAAGGCCATCTCCAGAAGTGATCCGATTGTTAGGAGAGTAGCAACGGCGGCAGCTAGAAGTGAGGACCGAACCGCGGCTGCCAGACGAGAAAATATGGACAATGACGTGTTCTTCGACCAGCGTATCTATGTTTCCAAGCGTGACATCATCTGTGCTGTGATTGACTACGATGAAAACGTGAGCAGACCATTTGGAGTAGCTAGCGACACGAGTCGGTATAAAGCACTTTATGCAAGCAGGAGCTGCAGATTTGTTGTGCAATTTGCTTCCAAGAACGAGTTCAAGCGACCGTCGCGGTTCATACCTCACAGTTGCCCTATTGAAACAGCCGCAACATGTGCACGTACCATGAATCGAAAATGGACAGCCAAACAGCTTGCGTCCAACTCTCATGTCCGTGAGTTTTTCGTTCAACGTGGTCGAGACGTGTCGCCTGTGATGATTCGAGATATGCTTGCTAAGCAAAGGAGACACGTAACGTATATGAACTGTGTGAACGCGTGCAAGCGCCTTTACATCGAGTTCTTTGGAGATGATTATCTTCTGTATGGATTTATACCGTCGTACATCGAGAAGTTGAACGGGCGTGGGCACAAAGCTGTTGCGCAAGTTAATAGATGTTTTCAAGCGATGTGCAATTGCTTTCCGGGAGGGCCGTCAATCGTTTCCGCCCTATGCTAATGGTGGACTAAGCGTGGACGGCACGTTCCTTAAAACGGACTACGGGGATATGTTGCTTGTTGCCTGCTTTCGAAATGGAAATGGAGAGCTTCAAATCGTGGGCATTGCATTGGTCAAGATTGAAGACGAAGACAATTGGGAATTGTTTCTTGAAGCACTTGCTGGAAAATATTCCATGCACACCGGCTTTCATCATCTCTGATCGTGATAAGGGAATCGTCCCTGCTCCTGAAAAACTTTCTGCAATCATCAATCATTTTTTCTGCTTTCGACATCTATTGGATAACTTCAACAAGAAGTTCAAGTCGAAACCATTCTAAAACGGTTAGCTAGAGCTGCATCAAGTTCAGCCTACAATGAAAGCTCAGAACAATGAACGAGTCTGCTTTGAATTGGCTCACTGACATCGGAAAAGAGAAGTGGTCGATTACGTACAGCCCGTGTCCTTAATACTCTACGTTTACATCCAACAACGTCGAGTCTACCAATGGTGCATTGAAGAAAATACGAAAACATCCGATTCTGGACTGCTTGAAGATACTAGAAGGTAGGTTGGCAAAAAGTGGTGTGAGGCTGCTGCAAAGTCGATACCATGGGGTGCGTTAATTTTGAGAGCCAGTTCACGCGCGGGGGGGGGGGTCCTTGAAAATTCCCGTCGTATGGAAGTATCCGCGAACTCCCCACAATCGTTGCTTGTGAAAGAATCGTTCTTCAGCGGCGTCAAACCAATTGTATTTGGGGTTCATCTAGCTTCGACACGAGCGATATGTACTTGCAAAGTGCATGCAGACATTATGGCTCCGTGCGATCATGGGTTATTCTGTTTACGCCACGCGAATCACATTGCAGACATTTGGCCCTACTTCGCTAACCTCAACATACAAAGCTGCATAAGACTCGGTGGTCAGCAATAACAACTTGCCTCCTATTCTTCAGACGGAGCTCATTCAAAGTGAATGCAAGGGCAAGAAGATTACGTGCAAACGAGACCGCCCCAAAAAGCGTAGACGTAAAGAGTCTGAAGCGGCAACACTCGCGTTAGATCGACCCCAAGATAAAATTCGTCGGTGTGCACGATTTGGCCACGCAGGACATAATGTGCGCAGTTGTAAGAAAACTCAAGGGGGTGAAGCGGAATGAAGTCTCTAGTTTTGCACTAAGTCTATCAAGCTATTGAACATACTACTGCATTCGTTTTTCATTAAATACATGCACGCTGCGTTCGCCGGTGATACATCAAACGTCCGCGAAACAAGTAGTCTAGCTATTGAGGTCTCAAATCGATTGCCATGGCTTGGTTGCCCTGCAGCCGTTATGGTTCAAGTGAGTCGTGATATAAAAACTGACACGAGTGGGATTCGAACCCACGCCCGAAGACTGGTGCCTAAAATCAGCGCCTTAGACCACTCGGCCATCGTGTCTTCACGATTTTCATCGTCGGAACCCTTCTTATACGTGTTTATTACAATGTTGTAACGTTTCCGCTGACAATAATTCACTATTCAGATCTGACAACTCACCAAAAAGTCGTCATCAGACCGCACACCACCGATCTAACCAGCAAATAGAGCGAGTATGCGTCTCCCCATCATTAAAGTGACTACGGTAATTAGTCTAAGTACAAAATTAGTCTGTGTTACTAATTACCCTGTGGCAAACTAAGGCCGTGTTCGACTTGTTTGGCTCCAACCAACTCCTTTGGAAAATACGTATTTGAGGAGGGGTTGAAGTATCTGGTTCGCGAAAAACAGGTCTCCCATAAATTTCGGATCTAGTCATTTTAGCCTCATTTCAGCCTGAAAAATCTCTTTGGGCTTTTTGTGTTCGAGTTAGGCCGAAAGAGCTATTTGCTTATTTTCGGACACAAAACAGCAATTTACCCTGCAAACCACCAATTTCAACGCAAGTTGAACACGGAGTAATCCATGGGCAGGAGGAATTACAGGATTCAAAACTACTATACAAGTCAGCTTTTCCACGACGACGCGCTACTTGACGAAACAGGGAGAAGCTAGAATAAAAACGATCTGGTAATTCGCATCGTGATGAGTAGCGCACGCGACGAAGCACTCGTCTAGTGCAGTATAACTGAATATAGCCCGCTATTTGAACGTTCAAAATTAGTCGATGTTCATAATTCGTGTATGTGAGCTAGCGCCAGACTATTTTGCGTGAGATCGTTGAAAATGGGCTCATATAAATTAGTCTGACTCGGACTAATTACCGTAGTCACTGAAGCATTTTTTTTTCGTCATACCAAATCGGCGTCCTCGTCCATACAATTAATTACCCACAACACGGCCACTTCTTAGGTGCTCCAGTATCAGCTTCTACTTCTGTCACTTGTGCCGGGTGGTGGCTCACATCTTGGGGATACAGATCGTACGCCGAGGTACAGCGAGGGTTTCTCCGGAGCCGCTTTAACTCGTTTTTCTGTCTTTCTTGAGTTCCAGTGGAGCTACGTTCGCAAGTATTTTTTTGTCGTTTCATCTCCTACTAAAATACGTCAGTGGGGTGCAGTCGTACTTCTCACAAAAATATATGTCGTACCAAGTAAAAGGCACAGTAACATCACCACCTTTCAGCTGTACAGCAGGGTTAGTCGTTCACGAACAGTACGCTCTCTGTCACATACCCTCTTCGTCTGCTTGAACTTAGCTTCACTGCTCAGATTCTAAGATTTAATAACGAAGCCCCCCACACACAAAACTGTCGAAGTGTTTCAGTTTTCTTCCGTTCTGACGATCGGCGCATCCACTCAATAAGGCGTGGGAAAGGTGGCCGAAGCACCAGGTCCTGTAGAAGTCGCAGGAGTCCAACGAAGAGTGCCAACGTAGGACGTGCGCAGCCGGCCGCCACCAGTTTGCGGTGAGTACTGCAGGTTAGAGAGGGCCTAAGTCATCGGATCCAAGACTAGATGAATAGACATGACATCGTTGACCGCTGGCTCGGGGGCAAAACGAAAATGTTAGCAGTGAAAATCAGCGAGGGATTCGTGTGCAGTTGCTGAATACCTCGTACGCCCGAAGGGTCAGTTCAACTTGGCGACGACAAGATACTTGACGACCGTGATGCTGCCCACGTAACATACCGCAGTGGTTTCAATGAGGTGATTGCCATATACAGTTTCTAACTTGAATATGGTTTTCTAGGACGTGAGAACATCACCAGGTGTGTGCTAATTCGTGGAAGCAATCCCCGAGTGGAGTGTCCCATGCTCAAATAAAAAGCAGTCTACCCAATCCATGTGCCTCCAGCTTCAATGCAGGATATGGCGTATCAAACTTCGCCGACAGCGGTCATCAACAGTGGAATACTGCAGCAGTAACTAGTAGGTGTGAGGTAGCCGTTCGTACGTCCAACAGCGAGTGTTGTGGATGGACAGCGCTAGCGGTCATAGCTGGCATGGTACCGTAGCTCCAGCTAAAGAGGTACACACGCAGGTGCATTTTTCCTCCTAACGCTACAGACCTAGCGGAACCGGCTGACCGGCTGCCTGGTCATTCAACGGATTAAAGAGCATTGGCGACGAATCTGCGAGCACGTAACATGGTGGGAATTCGGCGTGGTGAGTGGCGCCAAGGCTCGTGGCTGAGTCCCGGGAACACATTCTGCCTTGAGACAGCTGCTGAGTGCGTCCGAGCATGACTAGAATGGACTAAACTGGGTCATGGTACTGTGTGGATGAGACGTTGGCGTTTGTGAAAGCGAGCAACTGGATCGCTAACTTTCCGGAGGCGGTACTATGGCGGGCTTCTACGATTTCCCCACAAATAATCATGCACAATAATTAACTATGCACCACAGTTTGTCTATTTTCTGTGGGCTAATCCCTTATAGTCAGGGTCAGTGTACATGGCGTGAACGGCGCACTTCCTGTTCACGTGGTCGGCTTGCTTGTACAGTTGTGATCAAATGGAGACGTTGCTCAAGCAAGGGATTTTGATTCCTCGACGGAACGCTATAGAGCAAAAGGGACTAATAACCGACGAATAAAGAGTAATTGTTGACTCCTGAGTAGTTTTTACTGCTGATTCAGATTAACAGCCTCGGCCCCCCTTTATGTCATTACACCGCTCCCACTTCCTTCGTCGGAAATGGATAGAAATGCAATGCCCTACGTCATGGCGCGTGAAACACCTTCGCGCAAATTTACCATCCACGAAAGCGATAGGCCGATGCACCTCTCAAGCAGAGCTGCTCTGAGCGGTGTGTGAGGCATATAACGATATGCCGACAAGTATGAAGTTGGGCATAGTACCTATATCTTACAAAAAAAGAAAACATAAGAGTTTTCGCAGTTGGCATTTCCCATTCCCACAAGAACACAATGAGGTTGTGGGGGAATGATGATGAAATCGACAGCCTGAGCATTTCGCAATGAGTACTTCCCACGTCAAGACTCCCTTTTTAAAGTGATACTATTGTTAAGTGGTCGCCGTGCCACACTTTCGATTTCTATGATGAAAACGTTAGTGCAGGCTGCTGTGAGCAGCTCCGTAGCCTTGTTGACTGCGCTTCTGTTGCTGGATGTCCATGACGATTCCTCAGAACGCCCTATCATCCCTGCAATCCGCTTTGTATTAACCCTTTCGCGGTACAAGGGAGCCCTTTGGCAAAACACGGTACGAACTGGCCATTTTGCACAAGCTCAAGTTAGTACTGTATATACCGAGTTTTATAAAAAAATAACAGACCATAAACTGTACGGTCACAAATCATTTAGGCTTACTAAAATCAAGGTAGCGGCATGTATCGAAAGGCGTTACTACGACAAGAGAACAACACGATGACAGCCTTGCTGAAACCTCAGAGCAACGCAAGAACCTCTGACTACAACATAACAGCCTCAAAGCATCACAATATCCTCCACAATTTTACTGGGATAGGAAGCAACAAAGTGCTGATTAGCACAGCCCAAACGAGATTTTTGTGTTAGAACAGGCCAGGTCAACAGCGCGTGGTATATATGTCACGATGAATTTCAATTTTTACTTACAGTGTTACCACATTTTAGTGAATTCCCATTTGTTTAAGTTTGCCTATGTTTGTGCCTCCTGTGAGAACCGTCTTGTGAGTTAGATTTCGTGCACGCGTGATATTCATGAGCTCGACTCGGAACGGGCCGAATCCATGAATCGCGCGGGCACATAGCTCTTCATTATCACTATCGTATCCCATCCTTCGCGTAGCCCTAGTACTGTATATATCATTTTCACCTGTGATAATACATATTGTTCCAGGACGGATGTCCCAACCGCTCAAATCTCCAACGATGGGGGTCCGGCAGGAATACTATCACCCAGCTAAACCCCCTGAAAATCCTGAGAACGCCGACAGAACCCTAAGCCAAGCTGGACTTGGCCATGCTTGGTCCTGGATTTAAGCCGGCGTGCTCCGCGCACCGACCTTAACCCATAGGCGTTGATTCGGCTTGCCAAGTGCAATGGCTTTCACCCCCTTCTGGGCACCCTAACCTCTTTATCAGTAACAACTTCGACAAGGTACCTCTAGCAAATCATTGAAGTTGATATGCTACAAGAGATATGCAAAGATAGTGCCGTGATTTTGTAAAAGGGCGACTGATGTACCATTTTAGAATTATACGACTTAGACTTGTATTCTATATTTTACCTAAGTGACTCGCGAAAGGGTTCAGTGACAAAGCTGACGCTAACTGCGTCAAGGACTTCTGGTTCGACAAAGCAGGCATTTTTCAGCTTGTGGGCCTGTTCGCTCTCTAGTTTGTAATGACAGCACACCGCGACAAGCCTCCCCCCCATAATTTGAAGAGTATTTAGATCTGAGTAGCAAAACCAAACCAGTCAATAAGAATTAATTGTTCTGCGACTTGCTAAAATGCTTCCCTCCCTAGTTTCTTTCTTCTCCTTGCTCTCCATCTCTTTCAGCTCCAGCAAGAAGTCTCTCACCTCTTTCTTCTTCTTCTCTGTGGCTACACCTCCATCCGGCAGGCGCTCCATTACAAGGTGGTACGCCCTCAACGAAGCTGCTTCGGCGGTGTCTCGCCTGCGCTTGGCTCCTTATCAGCGATCACAGCTTCAGCTGATCGTCAATAAGATCACCAAGCAGGATGTCTTTCTCCATCTCTTCTTCAATAGCAGCTTGAATAGAGATATTTCGCAGCGGGGATTGTGTTTCCTTTCCCACAGATTTACGAAAACGCTAATATAAAATGGGTTCCAGTTGCATCCAGTGAGGAATTTGTGCTTTGGAATTGGTGGTTTTGAGGAACGCATTCATCACAACCGTGTCGGCGCTTCTCCACGATCCCACCACCACCAAGCATGGCCCCCAAGCGGTGCATTGTTACCGCAGAGGAAGATCTAGCTCTTCTTCGCTGAGCGAGCGCCCTTTTCTAAGGAGAGAGGCAAGACGATGGCTGCATGGGGCGATCTAACCGCGCAGCTCCTGGGCGACGACAGCTTTTCTCGACACAACCTTAGCAGCAAGAATGCTCAAGCACGCTTCAACAAATTAGTGCTGCAAAAAAAGGCAGCAAAGTGCTGTCGCTTTGGCTGTGTCGGGTGTTGAAGACCATTGCTGACTCATTCACACACATGGAACCGTTAAACTAGGTATTACTAGGCAGAGTATAAGGTATATTCCTTGTATTAGCATGTTGTCGTCGTAGTGTAGTGGTTATCACGTCTGCTTTACACGCAGAAGGTCGCCGGTTCGAACCCGGCCGTTGACACATTTTTCTAAAAGCTTTCTGGTACGATAGATATCCGCGGTCAACGTATCAATTTCAGACAAGATTTGTTCTATCCTAGCTTCAGAGCATCCAACGGTTCACGCTAAGCAAACACGTCAAATGTGCATGCCCCGGAAACATTTATTCTAGAACAAAGTCGCGCGGTGCACGAAGAAGCTCTGAAATTTAGGTATGGTTAAGCGGTAGAAATGTCGTGGCGGTGGCAGGCTTGTTCAAGCCGCTGAAGGGGCAGTGTTTCAGCGAGCGCGGCTTGCGGAGGCGTGAAGTACTGGAGAAATGCCAGCGTGAGAGGTTCCAGGAGGAACATGTGGAGCATCGACGTGACCCGCGTGACGGCCACGTAGAAGGTAGAGCGCTGAGGTTGCAGCCTTGATGAGTGGCGCAGAGGACCGATTATGGCCTTGCTTACTGTCAGCCCTTAGCACTTTTCAGTCGCGAAACGGTAGTTTGGGCGACGCACAGCGTCCGTACTCATGACAATTAGCTAGGCTGAACGTTTGCTCGGGTTGCACACGCATTTTGAGCATCCCTGCGCCCAGGGCAGTGAGCGTAGCAGGTAACTCACACCTTTCTACCGAGCCCGCATGCCACCATTCGCTGTCACCTTCGCGCAACACGCATGCCTTGCATTGGCCGCACGGTCACTGCGATCCTGTCCAAGCTCTGAAATAATTTCAGAGAATTTCCTCCACCTGATCCCTGCAAATACGAAAATCCCATGTAACCCACACAGATTTGGTGAGCAGCCAGCACCAGACGTCAGCGAGCAGAAAGAGCAAAGCGTCAAGCACCAGCAACTAGGGGCCGCCCACCACTAGCACGGGTGCCACGCAGAAGCAGTTAGGCATTGAGCACCAACAGCAACGGAGCTTGATCCAATCACAATAGGGGGAGTCGAACATTGCAAAAATCGTGCTCATTTCTAGAGCCTTTTTGTGCTCATCTTTCCGACATTTTTCTGCTTACTTCTGAAACAAGCCACCTCGGGAGGTGGCTTGTAT
>LGTU01000319.1:0-35315 GCA_001314425.1 Phytophthora pluvialis
TATAAGAATGTACAGTAATTTTGGGTTGAGCTACTCGCCTGTAGATACTCTGGATCTAAAATCCAGAGAATGTTCTAAGATCATCTGTATAAATGATGGAATCACTTTTCTCTAGAAATAAATTACTGCAAGGAGGACCGAGTCAGGCCGAAATACATAACTTACTGTTATGTATGCAAATAATGTTATCGTCAATGCTATTTTCCGAGGCCCTGGACACAGTACCATTATTTTTAGTACTGAAAATTTTCCTCAACTACTGCCAGTAGCTCGTCAGTATTACGATTTACAATAACAGTAATGCGCTGTCAGCCTTCTGCATTACTACGGTAATTGGCAGATTCCGGACCGAAATCCGGAAGGCAGCTATAGAGCCACACTAATGAGACACACACAAAAACTCCTTCCGACGGCAACTTATTCATTCCAGACGGTGGTGAAAAGGTTCAAATCGTACTTTATCAAATATGAGAATCCGCTCCCGTCGTTCCCATTGAGGGTTCTTCGGCGGCGACAGCAGGACGGACGGCAGCGACAGCAGGACGGCCGGTGGTGGCGGCGGTGTGCTGGGCGGCAGAGGTGTGCTGGGCGGCAGAGGTGTGCTGGGCGGCGGCTGTGTGCTGGGCGACGGCAGGGCGGGCGGCAGAGTGGGCGGCCGCGCAGCGGATGCCGGTGGCGTTCTGCAAGGTAGGCCTTATCCCCCATATACACTCTGGTGGAGCTCGGTGGTTGAGCGGGGAGCTTTGCTTCCAGGTCGCCGGCTCGATTCCGGCCACCAGCATCGTTGCTGTAACCTGTGTATGTGTCTGTGTGTGTGCTTCTCTGTTCAACTGTGTGTGGTCTTTTCTATTGTGCTGCTGTCTGTGCTGATGTCTGTGCTGTTGTATGTGCTGTTCTCTGTGTCGCTATCTGTGTCGTAAATGTGCTGTTGAATGTATGTGTTATATGTATATGTATGTGATGTTGTATGTATTGGTGGCTGTGTAGAGGAGGAGGTCCGTCTGCTAGGCTAGGTCGCTGGCGGTCCACTGGTGCGACGGACGGGTATACGAGTCGACGATAGCGCCGTTGGCCTTCAACGCATGGTACTGTGCCCCAAACGACTGGTATGCCGCCGGATGCGAAGATCGCAGCTCCCCCCAGAGCTTGCGAAGTGACGAAGCCGTTGTGGGTGACCTCCAACCGTCGATTGAGTGCAGGCACTCGTTTGCCGCGCGGTCAAGCGCGAGAGCAAGGTCCCAGAGCGTGTGCTTCCAGGCTCGATATGCGTCGGCGTCAGCTCGCGGCGGCGGCTCGGTGATTGTGCATGGTGCCTGGTACGGTACGATCATGATATTGACGGCTGCTTTTGCATCTGTTCGCTTGTTTTGCTCGCGCTTACCCTTAACGGTATCCCAGATTGGGTTTGTGAACCAGTTCAGCACACAGCCTGCAAGAGTTGATGCCGTCGCTGGAGCTGGAAACGTATAAGAAGACATCGACAGGGAAACAGCTTCTGCTTTTGCCGAAACACACGCGTCCAGTACGACAGCAGGTGACGTGTGTACTGCGTCTTCTAGCCGAGCCAGTCTATCATTTATCTGAGCTAACTGCTTGAGCATGTTTTCCATTGTTGATGCAAGAAGTGTGTCTCCACCTGTGACAGCATTACTGACTTGCGCATGGTTCGCTGTTTGCCAGCGTGCTGTGAGGTGTTCCCCCCCCAGCCGAAGCACGTTGTGGTACTGATATGACAGCCACGACGTGAGTTCGTGGCGGCGACAGCACGATGGAATTGATACTCGTACCGTGTGAGCTGTACGGCGCTGTCTCGACAGGACTTGGGTACGCGCATCAGCAAAGCCACGAACGTGGCATCTACGACAGCGAGAGGCACGTTGTATCGCGCGTCTGAAGACCCAAGGACATGCTGGTACAGCTCGTCGCAGAGGGTTAGCAGCCGCCCGTACTCTGCAATTGAGAGCAGCTGCTGTAGATCTCCGACAGTTGGTGTCGATACAGGTAAGTCGGGCGCTTCATATCCAGCTAGTACCTTGCCTACACTCTGGTCCTCACGTGTGGTTGTGCCCCTGTATGCGAAGGCCTTCGTGAGCGATTCGAGCAGCCAGCCCCCCCCCCCCCCCCTTGGTAGAGATCCATTGAATGGCCAGCTTAGGAGACGCATTATCGTAAGCTGCTGAGCCCCGTCTGGGAGAGTGGTTGGTCATGTTTGGAGCCATAGCTTGCTGATGCGAAGGTGGTATCTCCTTCAACGTGTCGCGGATAACTTCGGTAATATAGCTTGCGACATTGGGGCGCTTGCGCTCTCGTTTTGTTGCTGGTGTTCGCTCGCTATCGATGTCACCTTGAAGGCTCACCCAGTATATAACAGCTTCATCTTGCGTGTATGTCTGCCCTCCAGGCAGATCCGACACTGTGTATCTAGGTACGAGAGGAAACAAATACTCCGACGGCTCATCGTAACACACGAAGAGCGCACCGAATGAGTGCAGCATGCACTGTTGCCAATGCTCTGGCACTTTGTAGATAGACACACCCTGCACAACCGAAGTTTTAATACGCCTAATTCTCAGAAACAGATCACCAGAAGCTGCAAGCGATAGTTGCTGCTTTCGCGCAAAGCAAGTATCAATAGCCCTCCCAAACGCATGTCACATCATAGTCAAAAGGGCTGCATCATGTACGGACTTGAGCCCGGTGGCAAAATCTCCATGTATGACTAAGTGCTTCACTAAGAAACACAGATCGTGTATAGTGCAGCCAGGTGCATCATTTTTCTGGACGTTCGTGCGGAGATTGCGTTCCTCAATCGAGCTGGCCATTTTGTCTCGAATCTTAGCAATTCGCTTTGAGTCGATCAGATCACCCTTATAACGCTCACGCAGCAGGTTGATAACTTGAGAGAAGTAGCCGAGTGCAGTTGCCTCAGCTAGAAAACCATCGGTAGCACGGGCTTTGTCACTTTTCTTTGTCGGTAAGAAGATTGAAAACGCTGTTAGTAGTGAATAGAAATTCTGCATGGGCAAGCTACTCTTCTGAGAGAGAGAGGAATGCATCCTTTCTAAACTATCACTGCTTAGTTCAGCAGACTCTAGGAACTCGTTGAAAATCTTAACTGCAGCGACCTCTTGCCCCAGCGTACCAGCCGGCGTGTCAAGACCACGAGGTGCTCTCCTCATCGTGCTTCCCACTCGTAGCCTTGGCTAGAATGACTCTTGGTACGGCTTGTCTTGGTCTCGTATGCAACCACTTCGATGGGAGGTTATTTCCGGAACAAATCACAATTATCCGGTAAGATTGTCTTGGTGCCAGTATGGTGACTTATTTTCAGATTTCGAGGTGCGGCGGACAATTCCAGAAAGAAGCTGGAATGGGTGGCACCTACCCCTAACTAGCCTTGATTGGTTGTATATGCGATGTGATCGGTCTTGATGCATATTCATTGGCTGTTGGGATACTATTATAATAGGGCCTGGGTATTCGTACCAAATAGACTTATCCTACAGTAACAGTAGAAAGGTAATTTCGCAAACTACTACCAGTAGTCGCCGACGCGAGTTACTACTGACCCCTGAATCTGTAGTACATGTAAGTTATGGGCACCATCTGCTGCTAGCTAAGCAGGATCACTCACGAGAATGTAGTTGGTCGCAGCCATGTTGATTACGATCGGAGATCGACTCACGTCAACTGCACTGGCGCCCTCCACCCAGTCAGTTCGCGCTTTCCCGTCGACCGACCATGCGAGCCAACACGCTCCAGCCGCCCAACCTGCAGACGCTGAGCGAAAACGTCATTGGGAGCGTCGTGCAGCGTTCCCGAGCGTCCATCCGTGGCACCTCCACTGTCCACGCAGCCAGGTCTCAACTCTCCTCCCAGGGGGTTCAGTCCGCATCAACCGCCAGTGCAGCGACTACAGGAGGACGATCGTCGACTGTGGCCGGCCACGCTCGTTCGGTGTCTTCGTCACTCCAGCCGACGGGAAAAATCCCACACGCCGATCAAATGCGAACGAACATTGCGGCGTACCACCGAGAACGGCGTCGGAAGAACCAGGAGCGCTACAGGGCCAAGCAACGCCAGTTGGCCGCAGACCTCGAGGTCAGCAACCGCGAGCTACGGCAGGAGATCGAGCAGCTTGAGCGGACACGCGACATCCTCTCGATCGGGGCCACCGCGAGGGACACCATTTGGGCCGTCGCGGTGGAGTACTTCCGCGTGGTTCAACGCGGGCTGCAAGCGAAGGGCACGCGCGCTCTCGGGCTGGACACCCTGGAAGCTGCGGTGGCGCCAGATCTGGATGCTGGCACGGTGCACGGGCTGGAGGCCCTGTCGAGGAACTGGGAGGTTTTCACGCAGTACTTCGACGACGTCCAGCTTCGACTTGGTCGGCTTGACCAGACCGCGGAGAACTTGCTCGTAGCCACCACCACGAGCATCACCATCACCAGAAGCTCACTGACCAACATGTTCCCTCACCTGGCAGTGGATAGCGTCGACCACGACAGAGGGGGGGACTGGGCTCGCGTAGCTGCCAAACTGCTGGGTCAACGGCTCGTCATGCGCGGCTCGGTCTACTTTAACTGGGACAGCACGGAAAACCGCGTCGTGAGTCTGACCACTCAAGCTGACATGGTGTCGCCGCTGCTGCAAGTGCTGGGGAACCTGGAAGACCATTCAGCAACGCTCTCATCAGTCCCGAGTGCAACCTCGTCCAGTAAACCCTGTGATACTACTTCTACTACTACTACTGTAGTACTCAGTTGGTCTAGTGATGCAGACAAACACAGATTTGCGTGTGTATTGCCATCGTCTTATGTCATCGTCGCTAAGCTTTGATCTCAGTTGTCAGTATTATTCATGCTGTAGTCCATCGCCGACGGATAATAGTCGGCAGCTCGTGTCTCGCTTTCTGCTCACGAAGGAAGGGATGCAGTTTGGATTCACGACTCAGCGGTGACACCTGCCCACCGTCTTCTGTCTCCACCGGCCCGATCCTTTTTACTGCTGCGTCTCGCCTAGCGACTGTGCATGGGGGACAGCGTGCGAAGTAGAAGCGAGGTGGGCGAACGAACTAGAGGAGTGCAGAATGATAAATGTCTCGACGAAATCCAAACTATCGTAGATGAAGCACTAACGGCTTGACTGTATGATAACGAGTTAGCGTCACTCACTTACATCAATCGTTTCTCCGAAACGAAAGCCTCTTGGCAGGAACCAGCCGACGGTCGCGCTCGTGTGTGACTACAGTACAAATTATTGGCGTCGATGCAGTGTTCAGCGTATCAGTAGTTCCACTCGTGGCCGAACGTCAAATCCTCCACAACCAGGATCGCACTCTAGGTGACGCACTGCAGTGGCGCCGCGCTGTGTCTCGGCATCATTTGCCGCTGTCACTTCGAGGGCGAGAGGACGACCTTGTTCCTCTTCGGGTGTCAACGTTGTAGTGCAGCGACTCGACGAGCTTCAAGCTGGTGCTGTCGTCAGGCTCTGGCGCTCTCTCTCTGCAACGACGCAGAGACTGTCCGACAGTCTCCGTCTGTCGAGACTGGACTCGAGTCTCCGTTCGCAGTCGTCTTCACGCGACGGCGGCGACCAGGTTATGTCGGCCAGATGGGGGATTAATCGCGACCTGTGCTCACAAACAGCAAAACGACCAGTTCATGCACGTGCAAGCAAGCGAAATATCCAGCCAACGCCACAATTATCCGCCACCATGAGGTCAAATCCCGGGTCGAGCTCTCCCGCTGAGGTGCTGCCCAGTTCACCTGCTCCTTCATTCTCCAACTTGCTGCTCGCCGTCACGAGAAGCGACCGGAACTACCCACTGACGCCCTCAAACGGACCTCAGTACTCCCCCAACGTCACTCCAAAATGGTTTTCAGCTCCCGTGTCCGTGGCCTTATCGCCTCCGCTGCCCTGTGCACTGCCATCGCCGTGTCCCCCACCGATGCGTGGGTCCCTCCGATCATCACCAAAGGCAACAAGTTCTTCAACTCGGAGACGGGCCTGGAGTTCCGCATGAAGGGAATGGCGTACTACCCGCGCCCCAACAGCGGCGAAATGGCGGACGTCGGCAACTACGACTGGGCTGCGGACGACCATGAGGCCGTGTGGAAGCCGCACCTCAAGGTGATGAAGGACCTGGGCGTGAACACGATTCGTCTGTACTCGGTGGACCCGAGCAAGTCCCACGACAAGTTCATGTGCGCGTGCTCGGACGCGGGTATCTACGTGCTGGTCGGCATCACTGCTCCGTGCGAGAACTGCTCGGTGCTGGACCTCGTGCCCCCCAAGTGCTACCCGAAGGACTTGTTCACCCGTGCGCAGATGGTCTACAACGCCTTCGCCGTGTACGACAACACGCTCGGCTTCAGTGTCGGAAACGAGAACAACCTGCAGGTGAAGAACGGCGCGGACGGCACCGCCACAGCCCCGTGTGTCAAGGCGTTCCTGCGTGACACGCGTAGCTACGCTTCGAGCTGCTCGGGGTCTGTCCGTCAGGTGCCCATTGGCCTGGACATTGCCGACATCCCCCCTCGCGAGCAGTGGATCTCGTACTACGACTGCGCGGTGGACGACGACGAGAACTCTCGCGCCGAGTGGATGGGCTTCAACCCGTACGTGGAATGTGACCCTACCACTCACCTCAAGTACTCGCAGTCCACGGGTCTCAAGAAGCTCATGGCCGAGTACGCCAAGGTTGGCTACGCTCGTCCGCTCATGTTCGGCGAGTTCGGCTGCAACAAGGGCGTGAACACCGTTGACGGCTACGAGAACCAGCGCTCGTTCCTCGATGTACGTATCATTTGGTGGAGTTGAGTGCTCTCGCCGCTACTTGGAGGGTACTTACTGACTTTGCGGTGTTCCTTTGACAGGCTCAATGGATGAACGAGGAGAAGGAGATGACCGACGAGATTGTGGGCGGCAACGTGTTCGAGTTTATCACTGAGATTGCCAACTTGGTTGAGAGCAAGAGTACGTGAGCTTGTTGGGGGAGGGTTTCCGAGTTAAAACTTACCGCTGCTGGTTTGACGTGCACGCAGCTCTTACCAAGACCGGGGACGCCGGCAAGTACGGCGTTGGGTACTTCCAGCCGGACGACTGCGACAACGAGCTCACCGAGTGCGTCTTCACGCCCTACCCGGAGTACGACAACCTCAAGAAGGCGTACACGAGCAGCAAGAACTCGACTGTCGAGCACGACAGCTACACGCCCACGCGCGATGCCATCCTTTCGTGCCCCAAGAACATTTCAAGCGAACTGCCGCCTACGCCCAGCGGTAAGCTAACCAACCTACCAGGTCTGAAAGCTGTACACACAAGAGGACTAACCGTACTTGTATCCATGGCGTGCAGTCCCCGTTCTCGAGTGCACGACCTCGCAGCCCGTGTGCAACGGCATCAAGGCCAACAGCTACAAGCACTCCACCCCGAGCACCGCCGTCGGGGACAAGCGGACGCCCACGAACGAAGAGAACGCCAACACGCCGATCTCGGATTCCACCGCGGGCAGCAGTGGCGCCAGTGCCACGGCCTCGATGGCTGCGCTCGCGCTGTCTGTGGCAACGATTGCCGCGACGGCCCTGTCCGTCTTCTAGAGCGCTTCGAAGGCAGTAGTCGGGCACGTCATCTACCGGCGAAGGCCTTCCGTAACGCGTGGGAATCGACTCTGTCGCCCATTAATGGTTGAAATGTACATGAACGTGGTTTGAACACTTGTCTCGTCCATTGCGTGCCGAAAAGGACGTCCGTGGTGCCTGTTCAAGGCGTGTCGTGCTAATAGTAACAAGGCCGTCACCACCGTCGCCTGTCCCCATTCCGAGAGTCGTTCTCGGAAAGCCAGCGGCTTAGCTTTGGCCCTCAGTTCGACTTCATCCGCGCCGGTGGCAAGTCCTCGTGCAGATATGACGGGCAGCTCTCGTGTCCGTGTCCTCTGTGCTGCTGCAACTCTGTGCACTGCTATCACCGTCCCCCCTGTCGATGCGTGGCTCGCCCCGATCATCACCAAGGGCAACAAGTTCTTCGACTCCGACACCGGACTCGAGTTCCGCATGAAGGGGATGGCGTACTACCCCCGACCCAACAGCGGAGAGCTGGCTGACGTCGCCAATTACGACTGGGCTGCTGACGAGCATGAAGCCGTGTGGAAACCAGACCTCAAGGTGATGAAGGACCTCGGTGTCAACACGATCAGACTGTACTCGATCGATCCGAGTGTCTCGCACGACAAGTTCATGTGTGCTTGCTCAGAGGCGGGCATCTACGTGCTCGTGGGGATGGCAGCACCGTAAGTGTCGACTCTTTATGAGTTACGTTGATGATGAAAGCGCGAGTGAAGGAGGTTTCTGACTTTGGTGCCTTTGACAGGTGCGAGAACTGCTCCATCTTGGATTTCAAGCCGCCCAAGTGCTACCCGGACGACCTGTTCACGCGAGGTCAAATGGTCTACAACGCTTTCGCAGTCTACGATAACACACTCGGCTTCAGCGTCGGCAACGAGAACAACTTGCAGGTGAAGAACGGCGCTGATGGCACTGCGACGGCTCCGTGCGTCAAGGCTTTTCTCCGCGATATGAGGAGCTTTGCGTCTAGTTGCACGGGGTCTGTGCGGCAGGTTCCGATTGGGCTGGATATCGCGGACATTCCGCCTCGTTCGCAGTGGATCTCGTACTACGACTGCCCCGTGGACGACGACGAGAATACTCGTGCAGAATGGTACGCGCTGTCATCCTACCGTTGTATGGAGAGCAACCATCGGTCTTGGATACTAACACGAAGGCTCGATTGAACAGGATGGGGTTCAACCCGTACGTGGAATGCGACCCTACCACCCACACCAAGTACTCTCAATCCACGGGTCTGAAGAAGCTCATGGCCGAGTATGCCGAGGTTGGCTACGGTCGCCCCCTCATGTTCGGCGAGTTTGGGTGCAACAAGGGTGAAAACACGATGGACGGCTACGAGAACCAGCGCACATTCTACGACGTAAGTACTTACAGTAACTCACTTGCACTGCTTTGGTGTGTTGTTTCAGAGGATTTACACTGGTGTGTTGTAGGCCAAATGGATGAATGAAGAAAAGGAAATGACGGAAGAGATCGTGGGTGGGAACGTGTTTGAGTTTTCCACGGAGGTCGCCAATCTGGTGGACAGCGCAGGTACGAAGGTTCGCGATAGAAACGTCATGTACTTTCATGCTGGGGAAATCTAATCCTTTGCTTGACTACAGCTCTGACCAAGGCAGCGGATGCTGGCAAGTACGGCGTCGGGTATTTCCAACCGGCTGCTTGCGACAACGAGAAAACTCTATGCGAGTTCACCCCGTATCCGGAGTACGAAAACCTCAAGAAGGCGTACACGACCACGGCCGCTTCAACCGTCGAGCACGACAGCTATACGCCCACGCGCGACACAATTCTGAGCTGTCCGCAGAACGTGTCAACCGAGTTGCCGTCTACTCCCCAGGGTAAGATGTGTATCATTCTAGTGTGTATGGGGGGTGCAGATCAGCTAATGTCTTTGTCTCTTGAATCAGTGACGATCTTGACGTGCTCGGTCGCACAACCAGTTTGCAATGGGAAGAAGGCCAACTCGTACGAGCACGTAAAGTCGACTACTGCAGTCGGAGAGAAACGAAGTCCGTCCAATGAAGAAACCGCGGCCACGGCCGTCACAAGTGCCGGCACTCGTGTCTCCACTCTAGCGGCACTCGTTGCTTCCACGGGGGTAGTTGTCGCTCTATTCATGCTGTAAAGGTGTTAGTCAGGCTCGATAGAATGAAAGGGACTGATGCTCATCGACTGCAAGCATTGTATTAAGAATTCACGCTAGTACGTACGTAGCACTTGGTGTGTTCTGTACTACATCGCCGCTACAAAGCAAGCATGCCTCACGTGCTGCCATTTCGTGCTGCTGTGTCCATGCACTTTAAGGCACGAGCCAGAGCACGATTTGAAGGTGGTCATACGTTTTCAAGTCTCCGATCCTTCTGTTCGAAACTCTTGAAAGCACGAAACCTGACTACTTCATGCTCTGATTGAAGTCTGCTAAATGAGAGGCATCCAAAGGCATCCTAAACTTGGTGCGTGGTGTGGTCATTTCCGAATTTGTTGTACGGCACAGGAAGCGAATACATAATCCTTTCTGACTACAGGCCCGCAAGAACCAGCTAGCGATCTCTAGCTTCACAAATGGCTTTCGGTTCCCGAGCTCGATACCTCGGCGCTGCTGCAACTCTGTGCACTGCCATCGCCGTGTCCCTCACCGATGCGTGGGTCCCCCCGATCATCACCAAAGGCAACAAGTTCTTCAACTCGGAGACGGGCCTGGAGTTCCGCATGAAGGGAATGGCGTACTACCCGCGCCCCAACAGCGGCGAAATGGCGGACGTCGGCAACTACGACTGGGCTGCGGACGACCATGAGGCCGTGTGGAAGCCGCACCTCAAGGTGATGAAGGACCTGGGCGTGAACACGATTCGTCTGTACTCGGTGGACCCGAGCAAGTCCCACGACAAGTTCATGTGTGCATGCTCCGAGGCGGGCATCTACGTGCTTATTGGCGTCTCCGCTCCGTGAGCATCGCGTTGAATTGCTATCATAGTGTACGTTTTACATTCTCATGAACCGATTCCTTCGCTTGAACGTATGTACAGGTGCGAGAACTGCTCCATCTTGGATTTCAAGCCACCCAAGTGCTACCCGGACGACCTATTCACGCGAGGTCAAATGGTCTACAACGCTTTCGCAGTCTACGATAACACACTCGGCTTCAGCGTCGGCAACGAGAACAACTTGCAGGTGAAGAACGGCGCTGATGGCACTGCGACGGCTCCGTGCGTCAAGGCTTTTCTCCGCGATATGAGGAGCTTTGCGTCTAGTTGCACGGGGTCTGTGCGGCAGGTTCCGATTGGGCTGGATATCGCGGACGTTCCGCCTCGTTCGCAGTGGATCTCGTACTACGACTGCCCCGTGGACGACGACGAGAACACTCGTGCAGAATGGTACACACTATTCCTCCCCAGCAAAGTCAACCCCGTCAGCACAAAGCTTGGTGAGTCTGACGACATGTTGTCCGGTATGTTTTTGGCAGGATGGGGTTCAACCCGTACGTGGAATGTGACCCAGCCACCCACACGAAGTACTCGCAGTCTGCAGGTCTAATTAGACTCATGGCTGAATACGCTCGAGTGGGGTACGCGCGCCCGCTAATGTTTGGAGAGTTCGGGTGCAACAAGGGCGAGAACACGATCGATGGCTACGAGACTCAGCGCTCGTTCTACGATGTAAGGATGCAACAATCGGTCGTCCTACCTAGTTGCTAAAACCTATTTGTTGAAATGGGTCATGGTTTTTCTACTTCTGAACAGGCAAAGTGGATGAACGAGGAGAAGAACATGACGGACGAAATTGTGGGCGGGAACGTGTTCGAGTTCTCTACGGAAGTGGCCAATTTGCTGGACAGTGCGGGTAAAATCGTTGTGAACTCTCGATGTCCAGAACTTGATAACTAAACGTGCTTTTGTGTATGCTTTGCGATTCTGCCACGCAGCTCTAACCAAGACAGCGGACGCTGGCAAATACGGCGTCGGGTACTTCCAGCCGGATGACTGCGACAATGACAAGATCGAGTGTGTCTTCACGCCGTACCCGGAGTACGATAACCTCAAGAAGGCGTTCACGACGACGACTGCGTCCACTCTGGAGCGTGACAGCTACTCACCGGCTCGTGACACGATTCTGAGCTGCCCCAAGAACATGTCGATCGAGTTACCGCCGACACCAGGAGGTAAGACACACTGTCCTGGACATTTGGGTGAGGAACTCGCACTTTGATATGCGTGTTTTGCCTCGTGTGTGTGTCTAGATACTGTTTTGGAGTGCTCGATCGCGCAGCCAGTGTGCAAGGGCAAGAAGGCCAACTCGTACGTGCATGTCACGCCGACAACGAAGGTTGGTGACAAGGTGACGCCCACGAACGGAGAAAGCAGCGCTGCATCTGCCTTGAACCCTTCCGACAGCACAACATCGGCTGCCTCGTCAACGCTAGCAGCAACTCGCTTTCTTTCGTCCGCAACGGTTGCAGCCACTCTACTCGCTTTCTTGTAGAGCTGCAAACAACGAGTAGCTTTTTGCCATGGAGATTGATTGGGAACCAAACGCGCCGCTAATGAAGAAAACACATACACTTTTTTGTTGTTGCTGTGAGTTGAGTTGGATCCGGGCGGTGAAGGTTTCTATCCACGCTGCATGATCGCAGCGTGGCGGCGGTTGAGGAACTCCCACATAGCGTTCGTTTCGGTAGGCAGTTGCGGTGACAACCTATCAAACCTTGGGAGCGAGAGTTCGTTTTGGATTCACATGACTTGGAAAACTTGAGCAACGGCCAACTCGTACGGAATCGCAGAACGTTACATGGGAGGCGACAGCAGTGGCCCTCGCCGAGGAATCGATCAGGGGCAGTGTTCATTCCTCAACTTGCTGCTACGAGAAGTACTATTATCCAGCTCGGAAAATGACTTTCAGTCGCCGTATCCGCAACCTTTGTGCTGCTGCAGCTCTGTGCACCGCTGTCGCCGTCTCTCCAGTTGCTGCGTGGCTTCCCCCGATCGTCACGAAGGGCAACAAGTTCTTCGACTCGAAGACCGGACTCGAGTTCCGCATGAAGGGGATGGCGTACTACCCCCGACCCAACAGTGGCGAGCTGGCAAACATCGGCAATTACGACTGGGCAGCCGACGAACACGAAGCCGTGTGGAAACCTCACATCGAAGTGATGAAGGACCTGGGCGTGAACACGATTCGTCTGTACTCGATCGATCCGAGCGTATCGCACGACAAGTTCATGTGTGCTTGTTCAGAAGCAGGCATCTACGTGCTCGTGGGGATGACAGCACCGTAAGTTCTTGCTAAAACGGAGGTTACTGCGAAGCTTCTCGTCGATTCTAACCTGTTTTTCACCTCTTCTCTCGTCTGTAGGTGCGAGAACTGCTCGATTCAAGACCTCGTGCCTCCAAGTTGCTATCCGGAGGAGTTGTTCACGCGGGGCCAAATGGTCTACAACGCGTTAGCAGTGTACGACAATTTGCTGGGCTTCAGTGTAGGCAACGAAAACAACCTACAGATCAAGAATGGAGCCGACGGAACCACGACAGCGCCATGTGTGAAGGCCTTCCTTCGCGATATGCGAAGTTATGCTGCTAGCTGCTCTGGAGCTGTGCGTCAAGTGCCTCTGGGTCTGGATATTGCAGATATCCCGCCGCGCTGGGAATGGATTTCCTACTATGACTGCGCTGTGGGAAACGACGAGAACACCCGAGCTGAATGGTACGTGCTGTCATTGGCCACCAACCTGTAAAGACCTTTCCAAGAAGTCTAACCATGTTGTGCGTGGCCACTACTAGGATGGGCTTCAACCCGTACGTCGAGTGCGACCCAGCCACTCACACGAAGTACTCGCAGTCAAGTGGCTTACAGACGCTCATGGCCGAGTACGCCGACGTAAAGTACGCTCGTCCGCTCATGTTCGGCGAGTTCGGCTGCAACAAGGGCGAGAACACCATCGACGGCTTCGAAAACCAGCGCGGGTTCTACGACGTAAGCCTTGGCACTTTGCAGCTCCGTCCGTGGAGCTGAAGAACCGCTAACACTTTAACGTTGCGCTACTGCAGGCGAAATGGATGAACGAAGAGAAGGAAATGACGGACGAGATCGTGGGCGGCAACGTGTTCGAGTTCTCCACGGAGATCGCCAACTTGGTCGACAAGTCTGGTACGCACGCGAACGAGCGCTGCCTCATGTTCTTGCCCACAGCACACTCACGACGCCTTCTGCCGCTCTGTAGCACTTATCGAGACAGCCGACGCAGGTAAGTACGGCGTGGGGTACTTCCAGCCGGACGACTGCGACCACGACACGGTCCCGTGCGAGTTCACGCCGTACCCGGAGCTCGACAACCTCAAGAAGGCGTACACCACGACGGCCAACTCGACCGTCACGCACGACAGCTACGCTCCGAGTCGCACCAAGATCCTGGCCTGCCCCAAGTCCATGTCGATCGAGCTCCCGCCCACGCCAAACGGTACGTCAGTCAGTCGTTAAACGACGTCAACTTGTTCGTCTACAGAAGTTGAAGTTGAAGTTGACTGTTCTGTTCTGCTTGGTGCAACGACTCCAGTGCCCGTCCTCGAGTGCACCGCGCTGCAGCCCGTGTGCAAGGGCGCCACCGCCAACGCGTACGAGCACGCGGACTCCAGCACGTCCGTGGGCGACAAGCTGGCGCCCTCGAACGGCGCCTCGGCCCAGACCTCGTCAAACAGCGGCAACACCAAATCTGCCGCAGCCTCCTCGGCAACCTGCACTCTGGCCCTGTCCGTAGCAGCGGCGGTCGTCGCCGCGCTGTCCAACGTGTAGAGCCCCCCCAAGTCGCACCACGTTAAGGTTAAATGCACATCTATCTTCACGTCTGTCCGAGCTGCTGCAAACGGTACACTGTACCACTCCGATCCACACAAGAGACGTCCATTGCCACAGCCAAGTCCAAGCAAAAGACCGGGGGACCTTCATTCCGCGCGCGCACTTCCGTCATCGCCTCGCCGTTCCCCCCTGCTAAAGCGCAGCCTATAATAAATCGCCCGCTTATTCGCCATGGCGCTGTCGCCGGAGGAGACCACGAGCTTCGACCAGCTGCAGGCGCTGCGCCACGTGCAGCTCATCGAGCGCAACGAGTACCCGCTCAAGCACCTGGCGCAGGAGAAGGTGCGCCGCCGCGCGCGCCGCGACGAGGACGACGACGAGGACGAGGGCGCGCTGTGCTTCTGCTCGTACCCGGACTCGGTGGAGCGCGACGCGGCCGAGCGCAGGGGCGACGACGTGCGGCGCTGCGACGACGTGTCGTGCCTCAACTTCGCCACGTACGTCGAGTGCTCGCCGTCCTGCCCGGCGGGCCACTTCTGCAGGAACCAGAGGCTGCAGCGCCCCGAGAGATACCCGCACTTGGAGCCTTTTCGGACGGAGCACAAGGGCTACGGGGTGCGCACGAGGCAGCACATCCCCCCGCTGAGCATCGTGGGCGAGTACGTGGGCGAGATCATCGACCAGAAGGAGCTCGCGAGGCGCCTGAAGAGCGTCCCGAGACACGAGCTGAACTTCTACTACCTGCTGCTGGCCCCGGGGGTCTACATTGACGCCAGGAACAAGGGGAGCTTCACGCGGTTCGTGAACCACAGCTGCGAGCCCAACTGCAAGACGGAGAAGTGGACGGTCAAGGGGGAGACGAGGATCGCCGTGATCGCGCTGCGCGAGATTGAGCGAGGAGAGGAGCTCACGTTCGATTATCAGTGGAAGGCGCTCGGATCCAGGCAGATCAAGTGCTATTGCGGAGCGCCCGGCTGCAAGGGGGTCATTGGGGCGCAGAACGATGCGCTGCTGAACGCAGAGGCGCAGACAGGATACTTCCGCGACCCGGAGAAACAGGAAACAGGCCACAAACTAGTCGGGAAGCGCGTGCGCGTCTTCCTCTCGCCCGAGGACAAGACGGAGTACGACGTGCAGTTGATTAAGGCATATGACGAGGAGCAGGATCGGTACGAGGTGGAAGACCTGCTGGAGCCCGCAGGCTATGAGACCGATGAAAACGATACCGAAGAGGAGCAGGAGGCAGGTGAAAAGCAGTATGCCCAGCTCAAGGAGAATGGGTGGCAGCTGTACTGTCCTCCAGGAGACAAAGAGGGTGAAATAGTGTTTGCTATCCCGAAAAAACGCATCTTGCCGACGTCGTCGGGGGTGTCGAGCGCTGCTGGGAGCAGGGACCCATCACCGAAGCGGGAAACAATGTCGCAGTCGCCTGTGCGTACCCCTTCACCAGTGGCTATGGCAAGACTGGAGAGCAGCTTCAATACCCAGAAAAGGAATGAGCTCGGCGAACTGCTCGACCGCGAGGGCAAGATTGTGTCTACAAAGTTGCTGGTGAAGTTTTTGCCCAAAGAGTACGACGAGCGTGGTCTGCGCAGCCTGTTCGTCAGTCGAAAGCACCCAGATGCGCTAGTGGACGCGGACGTGTTCCACTTCCTGGATGGTACGGGTTGGGGACTTGTGGAATTGGAAAGCACCGAGCTCGCATCCTCATTCCGCTGCACCTTGGATCGTCGTAATCTGCTCGATAAGATGCTGCGCGTGTACCAAGCAGGTTCCAAGGAACTAGAAAATTTTCGTTACCAGAAATCTAAGGTTCAGGCAATGCGTCAGCAGGGAATGACGGACAGGAACAATACGTCCCCGTCAGAAGAGATGGAAACCACGCCGGTCGTGGAGAGGAAAGACCCTTATTGCTTTGGACGCAAGCTTAACTGGCTTGTTACCGAAGAGGAGATGAAAAATCTGGCTGTTCAGCAAGTCTTATCGGCATCTCTGGAAGAAACGCTGCGGGTGAAGTACGTGAAGAGTATATTTCACATCGCCAAGGGGTTGCGTCTCGACCGGGAAGATGCCACCAGTGCCATTATCGCGCTGAACAGGTACTTCACATTCCACGTTATGCCAATGGAAGTTGACATCTATGCTGCGACGATGCTGCACTTGTTCTTAAAGGCGCACGCTCGTAAAGTACCATGGACGGCCTTTGTGAAGGAAGTGTACAAGGCAAAGCACGGCGCTTCAGCCGCCGAACGCCTCACAGCTGCATCCCCGGGACTGGGCATTCTCAAGCGCCACCTCGTTAAAGCGGAGGGTGAGCTGCTGGAAGGACTGCATTATGACATAACAGGTGAAGACCCGTACGCGTTGCTTGACCTACTTACAACGCGCAAAAGCTCGAAGAAGCTTGTAGCGTTGTCTCAAAATGGTCATGCCTATCAAGCGACCCCGTTTCTCTCTTCACTGCCTCCGCCAGAGGTGCAAAAGGAAGCGAAGCACTTAGTGGCGGAGGCCTTGCCATTGCCAATTTGGACGCACACCCCAGTGGAATGCGTGCTGCTCAGTGTAGTGTACGTGAGCGCTGCTGTAACTGCAGCGTTGAGCCCTAGTTCACCCTCTCCTATCAGCAGAATTCCCGATTTCTTGCCCCAGCTAGACTTGCAAGCGAACGCCAACGAAGCGCGTATGCTACTGGACTGCTCTTTATCAATCTGCACCCAGCTGAAAGACCGGTGGATGCGCTTGGAGAAACAGTCAAGGGCAGCGCAGCAAAAACAGCCAAAGGATGCAGACTCGAGTGTGTTCGATCTGGAGCAATTCGATGTCTCCAAAGACAAGAAGGACGTGGAGATTTCTGAGCGGATAGCTCGGTTGCTGAAGCAGTGGATTAACCTACCAGCTCTATCCAGCTTGCCAACTGCCTCGTCAGTTTTAAGCTCGATCTCGGCGATGTCTGCTGTATCTTCGGGAATGGGAAGTTATTCGACTGCAGTGCCCTCACACAGTGGAGAAAAGAGTTTTATCACGTTCAAGGCAATGGGAGGCTTAGTGCCAGTTCCCGGCTCGGCAACAGGTCAAAGTAGTAGTGAAAGTGTGGGCATCATCTCGGCATTATCGATTTCCCCCAAGAAATCTGCAGTTGGTGCGACTGAGGCAAATGTTGGGGATATTCGCTTGCACACGGACGAGATCATTAAGGTCGAGTCTATCCGGAAACGAGCCTTCTTGGGAGTCATCTCAAATGAGGTGGGTCTCGACTTGGCTGGGCAGCCTGTGTATTTGCAGTCGTGGCCATACCTTGAGCAGGAGGTGTTTTTCACGGAGGAAAGGGGCATCAACGAGGCGTGCTTGCGGGAGCTGTCTGCTGCGACCACCCTCTCGTCGCTCTTACCTGATCGCTTTATGAAGCTGCACGGAATTATTTTTCCTGCTGATCGGAAGGACCGTCAGTCGAATGATTCAGGAGCTGATAGCACTGACGTTGATGACTTAGACTTGCTCGCAGCTACTATTGATGACGACGGCAACCCGCTGCCTGAAGGGATGGATCGCCTGACCCGGCAAAAACACTACTTGGCGTTCGAGCAACCACTGCACATGTTCTCGGGTATTTTCGAGGCTCATGTGTCGCTCTCTCCGGAGCTACGCAAGAAGGCCATCTTTGATATGCTGCAAAGCCTTTCCGCCGTCCACGACCAAGGTTACGTGCACCGGTTTGTCGCTCCATCGCATCTCTTGGTGTTCAAGAACGGCATTAAGCTTGGTGGCTTTCATGCGATGCGCAAAATCGCCAACATTAAGCCGAAGGATGGAGAAGGGTCTTCCATTGCTGCCTACGAAATGACCGATAGCGAGCGCAAAGAACACTGCTATGGCGCGTGGCTATACGTGACTGCCCCTGAAGTGTTGCTTGGCGAGACAAAGTACACGTGGCGCTCGGACGTGTGGTCAGCAGGTTGTGTGGCACTTGCCATCCTTCTTGAGAAGGTTCCATTCCTCCAAGGACAGGATCTCAAGGTGCAACTGGATCTGATCTATCGGCTCTGCGGCACACCGAGCATGTCGTGGGAAGGCGCGCACAAGCTCCCGTTGCACAACGCCTTCCGACCCAAGCACGAGTACAAGATGCGTCTTCGCAAAACTTTGCTGGAGCAGCGGTTCAAATTCCCAGAGTTTCCGGAGGATGCGGTGGAAGTGTTGGAGGCAATGCTCCAGTTGGACCCTGCAAGACGCAGCACGGTGAAAAGACTTCTCGAGATGCGTTACTTCGACAGCGTCCGCAGCAGCGAGCGGACGTTTGACTTCAGTGGTCTGCCGTCGACGTTCCCTGTGCAGAAAAAGAAGCTCGTGCAGCACTTATTGAAGTCGAAGGCCAAGAAGCAGCGGAGTGCTGGCGGTAGCAGCCGTAGCGGTGCATCATCTCGATCATCCCACCACCACCCGTCGCACAAACACAGTAGCAGTGAACACCACCGCCACAAACGATCGTCGTCCTCGGCACACGATGGGTCATCTCCCGGCGGGGACACATCCAGCCATCAAGACCGACACAAACCCAGAAGCGACAAGCGGAAATCAAGATCGCTATCTACTTCACGGATAGATGCCAAGCATGCCGAAACTGGTGCTGTCGAGGACATGGAGATGCAGGATGCCAGCGAGTACGTCCCGTTGCCGGCGAGTTTTACAGCCTCTGCTGGATCTTCGCCCTTGCGTCCGCCCGACGACAGTTTGCCTCCACGAGAAAAACGCGTGAAGCTTGGCTGGGGCATGGGACTCAATTCTGCATCATAACGAACAAGCTTCGGTATTAGTGCACGGCCTTCAGAACCATGACGCGAGCCATTATAGACAACAAACACACCGGATCAGCTCACAGTATCGCATGTCACGTGCAAAATGATCAATAGACTCTATTTGTTAGCAAAGCTGCGTTCTTTGAGACTAGAACGGGCATGCTTACGCGAACAGATTGCCAAAGCCAGTGTCGAGGCACTTTTCGTACGAATCACGGCGTCGGAGTTTCTCCTGGCCCTGTCGATGGCGGCGGTACCAGCTCGTCTCGGCCGCGTACGTCACCTTCTTCGTCTCTGGTCCTGCATTTTCGTTTGCAGCTTCCTTCGACCGTACCGCAAGCTTGTCCACAATCTCCACCATTTCCGCCTGAGACTTGGCGGCCGCCAGCGCGTCGCGCAAGTCTGAGTGCACGCGCAGGTCCTGGAACAGGATCTTGAAGAGGTGTGCACGGACGATTTTGTCGCTCGCAGGTGGGTACAGCGTAGCGCACTCCAGGTACTGTCTGGCTAACTGCAAGAACGACGTGTCCTCACCGGGTGTGTTGTTTGTCTCCGCGAAGAGCGCCGGGTTCTCCAACAGCCCCTCGGAGCTCATGACGCCGTCGCAGCCCGTAGCCTCCAGACAGCGAGCAATATCCTCGTGCGTCTCGACGCCTCCGTTCGCGAGCACAGGGATCGTCAGCCGCCCCTTAATGCGTCGGATGATATCCCAGTTCACCTCACGCACGGCTGTCTTGTTCATCTCCTTGGTGCGACCGTGGACCGTCAGCATGTCACACCCAGCCTCCTGCAGCATGTCCGCGAACTCCAGCGTCTCGTTGTCGTCCGGAAACACGCGTATCTTCACCGTCACAGGGATGTTAAGTCCGGCACTCAACGTCTTCACAATGGCCTTGACTGTGTCCTTGTCATGCATGAGGAAGGACCCGTAGTGGCCCTTCCGGGCGATACCCTGCGGACAGCCCAGGTTCAGGTCCACCGCGTCACAGTGGCCCTCCACCATCCTGGCCGCCGCCAGAACCGTCTTGGGGTCGTTGCCGCAGAACTGGCAGCAAATAACACACGCCTATTGTCAATAACAGAACTCACCAGCGAGCCCAGCACAAGCCCAACGGACCTGAACGACGAGCGGTCGGTCCTGCATGTGGCGCTCGAACATCTTCTCGCGGTACTCGGCGCTCTCGGCGAACAGGCGGCTGTGGAGCATGGGCGTGTAGCAGCAGTCGGCGCCGAGCTTGCGGCACAGCATGCGGAAGGCCAGCTCCGACTGGTCCACCTGCAGAGCATTAGCGACGGGAGTCAGAGTGATTGTCAACCGTTGGGGGCTCTCCAACTGCGCGTTGCGAGGGCGTCACGCGGCGGAATCGCTCCGTTCCAGCACGGAACGATAGACGATCGGCTGCAGCAGCTCACCATGGGCGCCACGATGCGCTTGGGCGAGCCGATGGCGCGGTAGAAGTCGTAGCCGCGCAGCTTCACCATTCCCGCTTGTGGCGCTTCCGCCATTTGATGCAGTGTCGCCGCGATTGGCCGCCTCACGTCGATTTGCAGCCAATCGCGTACGAGATGCCGTTGCCCATACAAGCGCCAAGAGCATTTCACAACGGGAATCAGCCGCATCAAGCGGGCAGGTGAGTGCGCACTCGGAGGTTCCGTGACCTTCACTCTGCATTCCGCATCCGCGCGCACGCACTTGCTGGCGGCTGGAGAGCAGAAGGAACTCGCACCTGGGCGGAAGATCGCGCCATGGGCGACAGCGCGGCGGCACTCTGGGACAGCGAGCTGTTGCGCGCGCGCCAGTGGCTCGCGGCCAGCCGCGGGGACAAGCAGAACGAGAGCGAGCGCCTCTTCCAGCGCGTCAAGGCGCACATCGGCTACAAGGACCACCAGCGCTCGCTGCAGAGCGAGGCGGCGGCCAGCGAGGACGAGGACGACTCGGCGCTGGACTTCCTGGCCGACGTGGACGCGGCCGACATGAGCGCGCTGTTGCAGGCTGAGGTGGCCAAGGCGGCGGGCCCCGTGCCGCCTGTGGAGGTCGCACCGCCCGCGGAGAGCCGCATGCCGAGCGCCGGAGACCTCATGAAGCCGCTGGAGATGCCGATGAACCTGGCGTCGCCCAAGTTGAAGGCCAAGGCCAAAGCGGTGCCCATGTCGCAGTTGGATCCAAAGGCGCTGGGCACTTCAACGACGACAAGCGTGGCTGCTAGCGCAACCTTAGGGAACGATGCATCGGTTCAGACGCTGATGCAGGATTTGCATCTGGACGTGACGCACCATTCGGATACCGAAGAGACCAAGACGGAGGAGAGCACACCGCCGTATTTGTTGAAGAACTTTGGAGGGAACAGCAATAAGGCGGGGACTCGTGTGCTGCAAGTGGAGGCTGGTAGCAAGGCGGAGCAGTCCAAGTACATGCGGCAAGTGTCGTCCAAGAGTCCGCAGGATCCACACAAGAAGAAAGCAGCTACGCCTACTACTGCTTCGACGAAGCAGGATGCTGAAGTTGCTGCTGAGATGCTGAGTTGGGTGACAGGCTACCGCGATCCGGAGGTGATCCGACGCAAGGAAAATATGAGACGGAAACGAAAGCATACGCATCGCTACGGTATGACCTCGGAGGAAGAACAGCGGCAGGCTCTGTTGCACATAAAGCAGGTCACACGCGATAGTGATAGTGAAAGCGAAGACGACTTCAGCAGTGATTACTCACCAGCGGAAGATGAAGAGGTTCCCGAGCCAGACGAGTCCGAAGTGGTGGACCTACTCAGTGATGACTACCTGGATAGTGACGAGGAGAAGCAGCCCGCGAAGCGAAAGAGGAAGCGACTGCGTCAGGCGGAGACGCCGGCGAAGAAGAAGAAATCGCGGTCACGAAAACCAGCCGTCACACATAAAGTGACCCAGCAGGATTCCACCAGTAAAACCCTACCTCCAGCAGCTAAGGTCCAGCGAACGCAACCGTCAAGACGTTCTGCGGAGAGCGAAACTAGCCACTCGGCAGCTACGACCACAAGTGCATCGATAGAAGAGTCAGGTGACGACGCAACAGGCAAGCCAAATCATCCGATTGAGCTTGTGTCCAGTGGAGATGAAACAGGGGACAGCGACAAGGGCGGCACTCCAAAAGCAATGGGGCAGCCGTCCAAGAGCAGCCATGGCGCTGATGGTACTACGGCAGAGTTTGAAGCAACGGAGTCGACCATCTTACGATTGAAGATTCCTAAAAACTTCAAAAGCCCTCAAGATCGTCTCCTGGAAGAAGCTAGTCTGGAAAAGAAGTATGCGCGAGCAGATGCGACCACGACAGACTCGACAACAACTGGTTCGACGAGTAATAAGCTTACACTTGGGGAGGTTTCTTCCGGATTAGTTCCCACCGAAAGTGTCGCTGTTGGACGAACGCAAGAAAGCGGAACACTTGACAGTTCGAGGGGAATTTTAGATACTGTGATGCAGTCTTCAGATGCCAGCGTTGACGATGCCGATCTTTCCGACACGGGGACTGTCGATTTCGAGGGGGAAGATTTGTCACTTGAAACTGAGGAAAACATTCATCAAGAGCATCAAGAAGATATTACTGCGAGCGGAGGGCCGGTTGGTAGCGGCGCTGCTGCAGAAGAAGAAAATGATGCAGTGGTTAACGCAGGCGAGGAGGCGAAGAGGGCGGAACATACTACCGGTGAAGCAGAAGCGGGCGATGAAGATGTTTCGGAAGCTGAAACGGAAATACTGGAAGATGATGAGCCAGATACGGACGACCTTGGACTCGACTATAGCGACGACAGCGACTCCGGAAATAAATCTGTGAGCAACGAGAACAACGCAACAGGTGACCAAAAGGACGTCTCGGACAGCAAGAAGGACGGCGCAGTATCTGAGGGAAAATCATCATCTGAAAGGCACAGCGGCAGTGATTCCAACAGCAAATCACGAAGTGACAAGAAAGAAAATAAGCTAGACGCTTCGACGGCTGGAGTGCAGCAATTTTTCGATTTCACGCCGCTTAAATTGAAACCCAAGGCGAAGACCACGACATCTACTGCCCAAAAACCGCTACCCGTGCACGCCTATGCTGAAACTCATTTAAGCAAGGGAAACGCTGATTCTGGGAAAACTACAAGCGAACACAAGAAACCTCCCGAGACTCCCACAACGCCCTCGGTTGGTTCCAACGGACTTCGTCCAAGCAAAAAGTCTATCGCTACAACAACTATTATGAAGGGCAAGTATGCGGTGACGAGGCGAAGTACTAAAATGTTGAACCCAGAGGATACCCCCGGAGCCAAGCGACAGCCGAAAAGTCAATTCACGATGGTCCCAACGAAGACGTCCAACAACAACGCCACAAAGGACCTCGATGATGTACCATTGGCTATGCTGGCAAAAGAAATGGCCAAAAAGCCAGACGACAACCCCCAAAGTAGGTATCTTTCATACGCAGGGACGAGGAAGACAGACGATGTTCCCACTCATGCGACGGAGACGCCCCGCATTGTTCCAAAGTCTCGCTTTGGCGGGGGTGGCGGGCTCAACTTGATCTCGCCAGCAAATCAAAATCCCCCAGCGGCGCCGAATGGACAACATTCTCAAGTCAACGGTAAAAATGCCTCTCAAGGCGGATACAGGCGAGAGCCCCAAATAAGTATTTATGATGCGCTACACATGGACGGAGAAGAGAGTGCTAGCGACATTCGCGAAGGGACCGGCTACAAACGTCCCAGTCGCTTTAAGAAGATGCAGGAGGAAGCAGCGCGAAATGGCACCCCAATGGTTAAAAGCCGGCTGCAGGATACAGATTGGGACAAGATTCCAATTCCAAGGAAGGGCAAGCAAGCATCGCAGGTGGAGAAGTCTACGCAGGATGCACGACCACCAAGTCCATCAAAGACGAAGGACTACGGTTCGAAGAATGCAGGAAAGACTCAAAACAAGCGTCGCAAAAAAAACTCGGTGTCATCGAACAAAAACTCAGGGCCGAGCTACTATGGGCCACAAGCCGCGAAGTTGGCGACACCAGACAAGGCTGACTCGCTTTCGCGTGGGCGCCATGGCCGGGAACGCAGTGGCTACAGGCGCGACGATGATCGTAGGAGAAAGCGGTCACCATCACCACACTCTAGAGATCGTGATCGCTACGATAGACGTGACGATCGCAGGCGCAGAGGGTCATCTCGTTCTAGGTCTCGCTCACCAAGCCCCCGAGATCGGGACTTTAGCAACAGCAGTCGGCATCGCCGCCGTTCGCGTTCGAGATCTTGGTCACGGGAAAGGTCGAGTGAGCGTGTCCATCGCCGTACGGAGCATTCGATGTCAAGCGGCCGTGATCGCGACCGACAAACGAACGGCAATCGAAGTTCACTTTCTCCAAATCATGACTCTAGCAAGAATAAGGGATCAACTGGTCCGCCGGAGCTGGGCGAAGTCTGCCAAAACGGAGACGTTGATAGAGCCTCGAAGAAGCAGAAGACATATCTTGACACGGAAGCTCCTTCACCAGGCGCCTTGGCCACGTTTGATGACGATGGCGACAATATGTTCATCTCGGACTCGGACGACGACGGAAATGCGATGATAAAGGAAGTTGAAGACATTCGCTTCAACTTGAAGAGCGTTCCCGTGGATGAAGCCCTGATGGCACGGCAGGTGTACGTGACGGGAGTGAATCCGACAGTATTTTCCGAACAGATTGAGGAGGACTTCACGCGCTTCGGTGTTGCGGTAAGTGCAGCTCTTGTCTGGCATGTTTCGGTGGAATATGGTGACTGACTTTGTCGTGGGTGGTTTTTGATTGAAGGTTGATCGAGAGACTGGGTTTCCGGCGATTGACATATTTCCGTGCCAGCGCAACCATCTCGGGCGTGGCGATGCGTGCGTGACGTTTGACACGGAGGAGGGGGCGCAAGAAGCCGTAGAAGAGCTCAATTGTAAGTCGTCGGCTCGCTCATGTTGCAAATCGCTCGATCTCATGTGTGCAATTGATTATCCCGTTGCACAGCGAAAAACGTCAAGAACTCAATGATTCGAGTGCGACGAATGGATGTGGATACTCTGCGTATTCTCACGGTGCAGGTTCAAATGGTACGAGATACGTGGAAGTGTACCGGGACGCAGTGCCGCGCGGACGTTAGCATTTGGAATGCCAAGTGTGACAAGTGCGGGCGGAAGCGCGTGTATGGGCCGAGCAACATCAAGATTGGAGCTGAATCCTGGCTGTGTTCGCTGTGAGTCATTAATTGTTAGTTTTGCTCGGTAGCGTTGCGATCCTACTCTCTAACTCGATCTGTTGTTGGTTTCACAGTTGCTTCACAGCGAACGACGCGTTTGCTACGAGTTGCCACGGTTGCAAGGAGTCGCTGCCTGAAGTAGACCGCTCGTCATTCTACACAGCCTGATTCCACTCGACTACACATTGAGTGTGTGCACTGTACACGCGCCTGAGGAGATCAGTGAGGTGTTCGTCCTTGCATGTTACATCTCGTGCGTGTAGAGTGTGTGCGTGTTGGTGTGTCTGTGAGCGTTGAGTGTCCTTATGATGTGAAAGTCGGTGACTTTTTGAGCTACCGTGGCCTACGGCGAGGCAGATGAAACCCAAATGACGATGCTGCGGAGGAGAAATGCCAGTAGCGAGCCACGCGATGCCATAAGAAATGCCGACCGGGGTCTTGCCACAAAGCGTCCAACCACCACCAGTTTTGAATGACAACGACAGCGGTTCTGCAATCAGCCTCGTACCAAAGTCCAGTTCCGTGAGCCCCTCATCCGCCATGCGAACAAAAGAAAGCGAGTGTATGTCGTGCAGCATTAGCATCGAGAGCTATCCCAACGCCGCTATCATAGCATCGCATGCCGTTGTTGTCACTCTCCCGAGTGAATCTAGTGACTATTGAAGTGGTCGCATACAAACGCCAAGTCAAGGTATATTTATGTGTCGAAAAGGGGGAAACAAAAACATATCCAAAAAAGCTCAAGAAGCACACACACGCAGGAGGAAGGACTCCCGGAAGCAGAGCAGCCCGACGCCAGCCAACGCCGTCGTCTTCCCTCTCTTCTCGCCGTCCCCTCCTCTCGTCCCCCCTCTCCCCCACCCCGCCCCCCCTGCGATTTCTACCATGTCCGCCGCCCCCGAAGGTGACACGTCCGCCGCCATTATTTTTACTTATCCTACACTTAACATAGTTTGCTACACATGCGCAGAGACCGTGACCACCATGGAGGAAGTTCTGGCGCAGCCAACGCCGGACCACGCCACCACCAGCAACGGTGGCGCCGGCGGCGGTGACAAACCGCTGGCGCCCCGCAAGGAGCGCAGCAAGTCGCGCGACGCCGGGAAGCGCATGGGCGGCGGCCAGAAGGCGTCCTGGAAGGTGACGGAGGTCCCACGGACCGTGCCCTCGGACGAGCACGACCCCAACTACGACAGCGAGGCGGAGGAGAACGTGGTGCTCGTGTCCACGGTGGCCGGCTCGCCCAAGAAGTCGACGCTGACGCTCGAGCCGGACGAGCTGGCGGCCAAGGAGCTGGCGCTGAACCCGCCGCCAGAGATCAAGAAGCGCATGGTCGAGATTCTGGAGGAATACTTCACCAGCGGAGACGCCGACGAGGTGCTGAGCTCGCTCAGCGAGCTGGACGAGCCCGAGTTCAACTACGAAGTGGTCAAGCGTGCCATCACCATGGCCATGGACAAGAATGACAAGGAGCGGGAGCTCGCATCGCGCCTGCTCTCGGCGTTGTACCTGGACGGACTCACCGCTGGACAGGTGCTCATGGGCTTCCGCCGCGTGCTGCTGCTGGCTGGCGACTTGCAGCTGGACATCCCCACGGCCAAGAACATGCTGGCCATCTTCTGCGCCCGTGCGGTGGTGGACGAGATCCTCCCGCCCAGCTTCCTGGAGGACCCGTTCATCACGCGATACGTTCCCGAGATCGCGGCCGAGGCGATCAAGAAGCTGAGCATCAACCACGCCACGGCACGAATGGAGAAGGCTTGGGGACCTGGCGATGGCCGCCCCGTTGAGGAGCTCAAGGTGGCCATTGACCAGCTTACCAAGGAGTACCTGCTGTCGCGCGACCTCGAGGAGGCTGCGCGCTGCGTTCGCGAGCTGAATGTGCCGCACTTCCACCACGAGGTGGTCAAGCGCGGCATCACGAACTCGCTTGAAGAGGGCGGTGAGGCCAACAGTGCGGCCATGGCGTCGCTGCTGGCCTACCTGGTCTCCCACGAGGTGGTGTCCTCGGGCCAACTGATCAAGGGCTTCGAGCGCTTCAAACTCGTTCTGGACGACGTCGCTCTGGACATTCCGAACGCGGCCGGGCGGTTCCAGGGCATCGTGGCGCGTGGCATCAGCGACGGTATCCTCCCCAAGGACTTCGACGCCAGCGCGGTCAAGAAGCAGTAAGTAGGCGGAGGTGGGCACGAAAGTGGGCCAACGCCACGGACGTGGACCCAGTAATTGCGTGGCGAACGAGCACGAAGCGCTCAGGAGGGCTCGCCAGAAGAATGCCTCGCCCTCGCAGGTAATACCTGCACACGCATAATACACGACTCTTGTTTTCTTCGTCGGGTGTTGTTGGTCAAACAAATCGCAACAGAACGCTGGCAAAAAAAACGAGTAAATTAACACAGGGAAACATGCAGGATGGCTCGGACACTAGTTGTCGCTGCCTACGAGCAGCACGGGTCGGCCGACACGGGCACCTTGGCCGTGTCCTTGCCGAAGATGACGAAGCCGGTCATGAAGCCCACCACGATGCTGGTGATGAGCGTCAGGTCGTACGTCATGACCACGAGCATGAGCAGATACGCGAGCAGGATCCGCACGCCGCGCATCAGCGCGTCGCCCAGATGCGTCCAGTTGCCGACCTTCACGGACGGGGGCGGCGTCGCTCTCACATGCAACGAGGCCGACACCGGGCGCGCGCGCTCCGCCGTGGAGAGCGTGGCGGCCTTGGCGTCCAGCGTCTGCAGCAGCTCCGGCCGCTCGGGGTGCACCGCGGACTCCTCCGCCGCCTGCGCATGTTTGCAGGTCTTGCCGCAGCCGCTGCCGCCTCCCAGCTCCGGGTCGTAGAACGTCGCCTCGCCACCGCTAAAGGGACTAACGCCGCGCTGCGCCATCGCCACGGAGAAGCGGCGCTTGGCGAAGGCCTTGGACTGCTGCAGCTGGCAGCCGTTGGCCGTCGTCAGGTACTGGCACAGCGCGGCCAGCAGGAACACGGCAAGACACGCCAGCGCCGCGCACGACGCGCTCGTGAGCCCCCAGCTCTCGAGCCACAGCATGGAGCAGTCGTCCATCGGGTCGCGCCCCGCCCACTTGAAGCCGGCCGTGCCCATGAGCGAGCCCGGCCCCATGCAGAAGCCGCCGTGCTGCATCGTGGCCGTCAATAGTTATGAGCAGATGTGGGATGGAATTTGGCACCAATATTGTTGAATGAACCATTGAAGTTTACCGGTTATCTAGTATAACAGTGCTTTTGCACGCGAAAACGGACATTCCCTGAACCAATTGTCCACAGCTATTTGTTTATATAGGGTTTAAAAGCGTGCGTTCGCCATGGCTTCCGAGTCAGACGGGATATGACCACCAAAACGCGATGAACAGTTGCCAGCAGGAACACGGTACATTTTTGCAGGCAATACCTTGCGTCGGCAACGCCTTCCAAGGCGATGCTTGCGGCACCATGTCCTTCGTGAGGCGTTAATGCTACGTCTCCGCCTTGCCTGGTAATCGAGGTCCGACCTCGGTTAACTGCTCCAAGCACCTTGAAATGAATGCACTCTTGCATGCAGTATCGCAGATACCCCTCCCTGTCTCGTTGATCAGTTTATACAGGATTGCAGCCGTTCACGTTTTCAACAATTCGCCATTCGCCACCAGCTCCAAAGGAAGCAAGCCCTCGCAAGGCCCTCGACGTGTTCACCTGCCCGCGCCACCCCATGCGCGCCATGGCCACGATAAATCGCCGTCTCGCGCCACTTCTCGTCGTGCTGCTTGCGGCGTTTGTCACCCTGTACGGCGCCGCCCACGCCATGGACATGGACGACATGCCGGTACGTTCGCCCTTCTCCACTGGTTTGCACCTACGTAACCTCACCGCGCCCGCGTTATTATCGCACACCCAATAGGACGACCCCGTGAGCGGCAAGATGGTGATGAGCAAGGCCTACAACCTGGAGCTCAAGAACGGCCAGAGGCTGCGCTTCGCCAGCCACGACTCGCTCGACGCCTTCCGCAAGGACCCGGTGCGGCCTCGTCATCCTAGCAGCCATAGAAGGAGGAGGCTCTAACCTTGTGTCCTCTCGTTGTTTTTTCACTGCAGACGTTGGGGCTGAAGGGCGTGGCGTCTCCTCCGGCGACGCGCGAACACGAGGAGGACGAGAGTGTGCTGTGCCCCGTGTGCGGCATGGAGTCGTCGGTCTCCGGCGGACCGGAAGTGGTGATGATGCACGGCAACCAGGCGCTGCACACGTGCAGTATGACGCACGCGCGTGAAGTGTACGCGGATATTCTGTCGTTCCAAGCCACGAAGGAGGGCGACGCTGCTGCTGCGACGAAGGAGGGGCACGGATTCTGCTCGGGACCCGGCACCACCATGCTGAACGGCTTCTCGCTCAGTGGGAGCTCCACGCCGTGCATCTTGCTGTGGTTCCCTGGGTGGGTGCTGGACTCGCGCGTGCGCTACATTTTCGGAGGCATTCTTGTCGCGCTGGTGGCTGTTTTCAACGAGTATCTGCTGCAGTTGCGGCGCGTGCTGCGCAAGGAGAGCAGCGTGAAGCGTCTGCTGAGCAGCAATGCACCACATGCGACGGAGAATGCGCAGTTACTGCGATCGACGGCGCACAGCATGCCGCTGGCGGACTCGTGCGGGCCGGCGTGGTTCCGTACGTTGTCCCCAGAGATGCAGCACGGCGTGCACAGTTTGCTCCACGGCGTTACGCTCTTCGTGGCCTACATGCTCATGCTGGTGTCGATGACGTACGACTTCACCCTGCTGCTCTGGGTTGTTGCTGGCTATGTGGTGGGTCACTACGTCTTCGGTGAGCGCCGCGAGGCACCTCTTGGCACCGGGGAGATGGAGTCCAATTTCCCTTAGACAGCCGAGTTGCTGCCTTCGCTTTTTGTTTCCTCACTCTCATTCATTTTTACCAACTAATATAATGCCGTGAAGCACGTCTCGCGTTACTACGATGCAAGACAGAGCTTCCGAGCTTAGTGCAGCACCAGGAATGCAGCAAGAAGCAGCGCGTAAGCTTCAACCGAAGAAGCAATTGAAGCGCGAGCGCCGGCGCTGGCCTTGTCCTGGGCAGACGTTGCGGAACCACTAGCAGTCAACGATGACGCTGTTTGGCCCTCGTTGAGGTCAGCGAGCGTGCTCGAGTCGAAGTTGTTCGACTTCTTGCCGTCGCACACAGGTTGTGCCACCGAGCAGGAAAGAGCTTCGACTGCAACAGACAAACAACACAAATGAGTTCCCACTCCTGCGAACTTCCCAGTGAACCACCAAACTGCAAATCAAGCACTCACTGTCCGGCGTGTCTGGCAGATCCATCGAGAGGGTGGAGGGGCACTTGAGTGCTGACGTTCGCGTGGGCGTGAACGAGTCCATTTCGACAGTCGAATTCTTGGTGCCAGTGTAGGCCGACTTGAGGTTGTCGTACTCAGGGTACGCCGTGAACTCGCACGTCGTGTTCTCGTTGTCACAGTCGTCCGGCTGGAAGTACCCCACGCCGTACTTGCCTTTGTCTGCCTTCTTGGTCAGCTCTGGTCAGGAGCGCAAAAATCACACACAAGAATGCAAAAACAAAAAATGTTAGCTAGGGAGTCGTTTTTGTTCGTCGAACACGAACAAGAATCGCACCCTTCTCCCCCTCGAGGTTGGCGATCTCAGTCGAAAACTCAAACACGTTGCCGCCCACAATCTCTTCCGTCATGTCCGCCTCCTCGTTCATCCACTTGGCCTGCAAAGCGGCAACAACATGCACCCAATTGAAACTTGTGAGTTTCCAGCACGACCTCACCAAACAAAAGACAAAAAACAAAAAAAATGCTACGTACGTCGTAGAACGTGCGCTGGTTCTCGTATCCGTCCATGGAGTTGTCTCCAGTGTTGCAGCCAAACTCGCCGAACATGATGGGGCGCGAGTACGCTGCGTCCTTATAGTCCTTCATGAGCTTGACGAGCCCCGTCGACTGCGAGTATTCCGTGTGTCCGGTGGGGTCGCACTCGACGTAGGGGTTGAACCCCATCCACTGCGCTCTCTCGAGCGCGTCTCCGCTGCCGCTCGAGCTGCCGTTGCTCGCAGTGCAGTCGAAATACTGCAGCCACTGCGCCCTAGGCGGAATGTCTGCCATCTCCACCCCGATGGGCACTTCCCTCAAGCTGCCGACGCAGCCATCGGCATAGTCCCGGATGTCCCGGATCATGGCCTTGACGCAGGGCATCACCGCTTCGCCCGTGTCCCCGTCGACCGAGATGAGGTTGGGCTCGTTGGCCACACTGAAGAGCAGCGTGTTGTCGTACACCGCGAAGGCGTTGTACACCATCTGCATGCGCGTGAGCATGTCGTCCGGATAACATTTGGGGGCGGCCACGTCGGCCACGGAGCAGCCTTCGCAAGGCGCGGCCATGCCCACGGACACGTAGATGCCCGCCTGCGAGCAGGCGCACATGAACTTGTCGTGCGACGTGCTCGGGTCCACCGAGTAGAGACGGAGCGTGTTCACGCCCAGGTCCTGCAGGACCTCGAGATGCGGCGCCCACACGTCCTCGTGCTCGTCCGCCGCCCAGTCGTAGTTGGCCACGTCCGCGAGCTCGCCGCCGTTGGGGCGCGGGTAGTACGCCATTCCCTTGATGCGGAACTCCAGCCCCGTGTCCGAGCCGAAGAGCTTGTTGCCCTTCGCCACGATGGGGGCCAGCCACGCGGACGTGCAGGGCAGCGATGCCAGGAGAACGGAGAAGACCAGCAGCATCGGAGCGGGAGACTTGGAGACTTTGCCAGTGGCAAATTGCCAATGTGCCACTCACTCAAACGGAAGATCGCAATGGTTTGGATACACAAACAAATCAGGGCTAATACATGAAGTAGGACAGGACCACAAGCCAGCAGGACGTAGAGTTTGGTGTACGAAATCAGATTGGCTTCAACCCAGGGTGCGTCACTATCCGAGCGTTGAATGAACGGCAACTCGACTCAGATCCGGTAGTACGCGCTGCCAACGACAGACTTTAGAGGCGGAGGAGGACCTTGGGTCAGACGTACGGAGATGCTGAGGCCTCTTTTTCGGCTCGAAGCTTCGGGGATTTCATGGCTGTCGCTGCCCGCTCATCAGTCGCATATCACATTGGTACAGGAATGCACCACGTCAAGAGCGCAACAGAGCGCTGTCGGTTGTGTCGTCGGGGAGCCTGGGTTGGGATGTGGTTCGGTCTTTTCCATAGCGTTTGACCGTGCTCTGCGAGTTCTACATCCACGAAACTTCACGAAGACGCTCCGTTTGCTGGCCCACCTCAGCTTCGTCGACGAAAGCACAGGCGGGGGGGCCCGCTTCATAGTTCAAGCACTGTGACTCACAACAACAACAGATGCAAGCGCTCACACTGTGAGTCACAGTCTGTGACACAGTGTGAGCGCTTGCATCTGTTGCTGCGCCATGTTCAAAACGCAGCCACAGCGACTGGTTTAAGCATGCGGGCGCTTGGAAAATGCGGCTCGCACCGCCATGCACCCCCCACGAGTGACGACGAACACGTACGCGTACACCTCGACGTCGTCGACGCCCACGGGCTCCGCTAAGTAATCGTGGTACATTCCATTTGGAAGGCGCTCGGCAGTACGATGATTTCCATTCGGAGAATCCGCCACGAGCTGACCGATCCACTCGGGCCCATGGATGCGTGACACGCACGTTGAGCCACAAACCAGAGACCGCGCGGTTGTCCTCGGCTTCAAGTGTCCGCTTGTGAGGACCGACTATCCGACTAACAATTTCTCGTGATGTGTAACAAAGGGCTAAGATAGGCCACAAATGCCTCAACGAGTCGCCTAGCCTCCTCGGTTCACTCCACCGTATGCCTGCCTCTCCCCACGGATGTCTACTATATTCCTCGGTGCGGGACGGCATTTCGTAATTTGCGACCTTCCCCGACAGTTCGTCTGTACTCTGTAGTCCTTTACCCATGCAGCTCTGGGGGTCTCTAGCCTTCGCGCTCGGCGCCATCTCCGCTAGCGGAGCGCAGGCTCGCAACCTGACCGCCACCTTCGACATCCTGTCGTACAACGACGTGTACGAGATGCTGCAGGACACGGTCAAGGGTATCAAGCTCGGTGGCCCCTCGCGCGTGGTCCCCATTGCCAAGGCCATGCGTGAGACCAACCCGAACAGCCTCGTGCTGTTCGCGGGCGACACCGTGTCGCCGTCGCTCTGGTCCACGCAGTTCAACGGCCAGCACATGGTCAAGGCGCACAACGCCATCGGCCTGGACTTCGCGTCGCTGGGCAACCACGAGTTCGACTTCGGCCTCGAGAACTTCATGAACGTGTCGCTGGCCTCCAACTTCCCGTGGTTGAACGCCAACTGCTATGAGATCGCCAACCGCGAGCTGCTCCGCGGCACGGTGCCCCACGCCATCAAGAACCTGACGCACCCCACGAACGGCCACCTGTCCATTGGGATTTTCGGCGTCATGTACGACATGGAGGACACGAGCAAGGGGCTGTACTGGAAGGACCCGATCGCGACGGCCCGGGAGCAGGTGGCTGCTCTGCAGGCGCAGAACGTCGACTTCATTATCGCTATGACCCACCAGGACCTGGCCGACGACAACCGCCTCTCGAAGGAGGTTGCGGGCGTCGACTTTATCATCGGGGGCCACGACCACACGTCCATGCTGCAGACCAACTACGGCACGCCGTACCTCAAGGCCGACTTCGACTTCCGCTCCATCTGGAAGTCGCACATCGAGTACTACGCCGCCGACGTCGGCAACGACCGCACGTCGCTCATGACGCACCAGGCCATCCCCATTGTCGAGAACATGCCGACGGACAAGAGCCTGGACGCCATCATCGCCACGTACCAGGCGCAGATGGACGCGCTCGAGGAGCAGATCATCGGCAGCCTGTGCGAGGACCTGGACCTCTCGCAGAGCGTCGTGCGCGCCCAGGACTGCAAGATCGGCCACCTCTTCGCGGACGCCGGCCTGCAGTACTACGGAGACGGCTCGGTCGATATCGCCGTCATGAACGGCGGTGGCATCCGTGGAGACAAGGTCGTGGCTGCCGGCAACTTGTCCCTGGGCGAGGTGCTCTCCTGGTCGCCGTTCGGCAACACGCTCATGACCATCCAGACGAACGGCGCGTCGCTCAAGCTGTTCCTGGACCACGACATGGTCGGAAACTGCGGCGCCAACGTCATCCAGCAGAACGGCTTCTACGTGCACCCGTCGGGCTTCAACTACACGTACACGTGCACGGGCGAGGGCGCCGGCACCGTCTCGAGTCTGGCGTGGCTGAACCATCCGACCCACACGGGCGACATCAAGGACACGGACGAGTTCGTCATGGGCCTCAGCAACTACCTGTACACGACCGAGTTCGCGGTCATTGCCGGAGTGAACGCCACGGTGAAGATCAATGAGGCCGAGGCCGAGCGCGTGGACACGGCTGTCGAGGCCTACGTCTCCAAGCTGAACAACGGCCTGGTGTGTCTCCCGAACGAACTGCGCTCGTCCGTCTCGTTCTAGGGTAGATGTAGATAGGGTGGCCGTCTCCCAATAAATACAGATAGATTGGCATCGTTGCAGCCCCAAATATAAGCAACTTCGAGTGTCTTGACCAAGAGGCTTCAGTTCTATAGCGATCTCTCATTCAGCAGTCTCTAGATTTTCAAGTGCTTAATCGACGTGCTATCGCCGATGCTGTGAGCCAGCAAGCAGCGGAAGGTCATGGGTGTAGAGGACATGGAGCGCATTCACACGTCATGGGAAAGACCGAAACACATCCCAGCCCACGCTCCCCCTACCAACAACACGACCAGCGTTCAGAGTCCGTCGCTTGTGGAAATGACCTCCGAGTCTACGCGTATTGGCAATCGGGTCTGATGAAACGTTG
>KQ473630.1:3073-53908 GCA_001314425.1 Phytophthora pluvialis
CCAAGGCCGATGCCAACACCGGCACCGACGCCGGCGTCCACGCCAACACCGCCAACGCTCACGCCGACACCAGCGCCCACGCCGGCACCGATGCCCACGCCGTTCTGGTTGCCCGACTGCGAAGACGTCTGCGAGTCGGAGTTGGGGCACGGGGTCTCCGCGTTCTGGTTACCACCCCCAAGGCCGATGCCAACACCGGCACCGACTCCAGCGTTCACGCCGAGGCCGCCTAGGTTGAGGCCCAGGCCGACACCAGCTCCTACGCCGAGGCCAAGACCGTGGCTGTCACCCGTCTGGGTAGTCGTCTGCGTGTTGTCGCCCGAAGGGCATGGGGTCTCAGCAGTCTGCTCGCCGCCGCCGAGACTGATGCCCACGCCGGCACCCACACCCAGCTGCACGCCGTGCTTGTAGTCCGGGGAGTTGTTGCCGGTGGTCGCCTCCGTGATGCTGGACATGATCAGAGCCGCGGTGGCGCACAGCGCGAACATCTTCTTGCAGGACAGCATGATACTTGGACTGAAAAGGGAGTTGAGATGGAGATCTTCCGACGGAACAGTTCGGACTGTTTGAAAGGACTTGGGCCGGAGCGGGCAAGTTGTAGAATGAAGCGATGGGAGTCGGCTCGGCTTGAAGGCGCTTCCTAATCCTTGTCCGGTGCCGGGCGGCGTGCACTGCAACTGCAATGCAATTGACCCAGGCCCATCCAAAGCGTAGGTCCGAGGTACCGAAGGCACGGATCGCCCGCATGGGACGTGTCAAACCACTTGTGTTATTGTACCGTACACAAGCCGCTCACGGCTCACAGTCAAGTTGAGTACACTGTGTGGTTGAGTAACCCCATCCTGAAGCTGAAATATGAGAGTGACTATTACCACAATCTCGATCATTTAAAGTTTGTATGTGAAATAAGAGTGAATATAAGTCGTCCTTTTCTACATCACAATATTGGAGGGGGTGAAGCCCAACTTGCTCGGCAAGCCGAACCAACGCNTCAGGATTTGAGGGCCATGACATCGGTTACGATTGACAACACCAGATTGTGTCAATATTCTCTGCCCTGAAATATCCAGCATGCATTGTGGAGTACGTAAACGCACAATCAGAACACTTGGATACGGCTCGTTTCGGTGATCGAGTCGCAACTTGACGACGCCCTAATAATGTATACGACGAGCCTTAAAACATTTACCCGAAATCCAAACGGAGAGAGAGATTCAGAATGTCTATTACTTAGTTAGTTGCAAGCTTTCTGGTAAACTTGCTTGTAGCAAGGTTGGCAATGCTCCGAAGTCCAAACGGAAAGCCGCCGCCAACAGAATAACATAGCCCGCTAGCTGTCGTCGCTGTGTGTGATAGGTGGGGCGAGAGCTTGTGGCGTAGCGATCTGTTCGTGACACTTTTCGGTGGATAGCCTCGCTGGCGTCAGGTCGAAGCATCTCAAAGACGCTCGGACTCGACGGCGATTGCGCTGCAATGGAGACACCGGCGACACCTCGGGCTTTTTGTTGCCAACCCAACCCACCATCGTCAATACATGTACATACATGTACACACCGAATACATGTACATTCGGCACCGTGTCTGTTTGTGAGAGAGCATGCGGCATTCATTGAAGAGACATCGGGCGAGCCGCTGTTCGAGCGCTTCAATGTGGACACTTCCGGCGGGCTCTCGCTGATTGAATCAGCAAGTTACGGCGCGTTCCTTTTCTGCCTGTACAGTATCAAAGTATCAAAGTGAAAGCATTTTCGTTGATCTCGTTCGCGTGCTCCATAACCCGCGAAGCCACCGCCGCCACTGGCGGCGGTGGCTTCCCCTATTTGCCTGCAGGTTTCCCATCGCAATAGCCCGCTCAATCGTGCGGTCAGAAAAACTTTGCGATGCCGCGTGACACGCGTGTCTTTGCTGAATTTCGGCAATCTTTACGGGCAGCAAAGTCAGCTTTGAAATCCCGCATGCACTGTTTGAACTCCGGCCGTCACCGCTTGAGCGGTTCCTGTTCAGTTACGCAAGAAGAACTTCGTCTGCTTGTAGAGCTTGCCCTCTGCGTTTCTCGCCACGATGGTACAGGTGGAAGTGGTAAGATCGGACTTGCGCCAAATGATGGCACTATTTCAATAATGTTGTCGATGATTAGCTTCGCCAAACGATGGCACTCTACTTTTTTGCTGATACCACTCCTCTTTATGCTGCATCTACTGCTCGATTCCTCTTCAATCGCGATCTTTGCAAGTGCGGGTATTATTGCCGAAGCCCCCGCAACTTTTGCAATGTCGGCGCTTAGCTGTTATACGTTCTGTATAATCCGCGAACACCTTATCTTGTTGAAGCTATTTTTGAGCTAGCTTCCACCGTGTCTCCATAAATGACTCCATGTAGTGCATGAAAACCCCTGGTGGGTGAAGCACGCGTGCTGGAAGTGCTAGCGCATTTTCTGACTCTACCCATTTTGGTTGTTCGCTAGCTATAGAACTTGAGACTCATCAGCAAAAAGATGAGTGCCATCGTTTGGCGAAGCTAATCATCGTTTGACAACATTATTTAAAAATAGTGCCATCCTTTGTGACGAAAGCCCGGTAAGATCACGAGCTATCTGTACGGTTGGGTGGCTCGCAGGCATTGCTGGGGCGCGCAGTGATTCACCACTGCTCCTGGATTCTACTGGTGTGTGTCTCCTCCATTGACCGACACATACGGTTACGGATGGAGCCTCGATCATGGTTTCCTCTCTCATATCCGGATATGGTCGGGTCGGAATTTCTAGCGTGCAGACACTAAGGAACTGTCGTATGGCCTGGAATCGGGCAGCAGCTCCTGCGGTCTTTTTCAAACGCGTCATGCAGGTTTCAGTTGCCAGGGCGGCCGCAATGATCGCTTGGTGGATACAACCAACCTAATTGAACCAAGCAAGCAATGGCGGTTTTGGCGACCCTCAGGCAGGAGGATTGCGGCCCGCGCCATATCTATCACGCCGCTACGTTGACAAAACATCACGTGAACCTCAGGCTTTCCACTTCGGCTGTGCGTCAGCATGTCGGTCGGTCGTCAACAACGGACAATCGGAACATCGTGCCCCGAGAGGCTTTCCACTTCGGCAAAACATCCACCACGAATGTCTTGACTTGCAAGACAGCCGCCACCTCCGAACATGCGCACCTACAACCTCGTGGGGACGCGCCGCTCTCCGTGAAGGGTATGGGATTCGTCGCCAGCGTCCGCTGGGGTCAGGCAATCGTTGGCTCGGAAGAAAGAGCGACAAAAACTAAAAAGGCGACCAGCGCCAACTTCCAAGATGAAAGTTGTAGCATGTCCGTAAAAGACTGTGTGGTCCACTCCACGTCCTAATAATCACTGCACGTATCTTGCCGGCCGACATGATGCGCGAGGTGTTCGAGGCCTTCTTGACGGACCCGATCCGCGTGAACGAGGACGTGTTCGCGCTGTGGCTCGAGGGCCACAACGCCGGTGACGCGCTGGCGGCGCGGCTGCGGCTCCCGTCGGCCGTGCCCATGCCGTTCCTGGGCAGAGACGCGGCCGCCAAGCTGCGCGAGCTGCTGTGGCGCGACACCGTGGACCAATATCGCCTCTACGACAAGCTGGAGCACTACCTGTCGCAGCCGAGTCTGTTCCGATCGCAGCTGCTCTTCCAGATCCCGCCGGCGCAGCAGTACTACATGGTGGAGCGCTACTACACGCGCGACGCCGACGTGGACCGCTGGCTGCTGGGCAAGAAGCTCTCCGGGCGGCTCGAGAAGGACCTGGACGACGTGGCGGAACGCTCCGGCCGCACGCTCAAGAGCTGTCGGCGGCAGCTGGAGAACCTGCGGCGCGTGTACGCGGCCGTGGAGGACCACAACTTCCATGGCCTCCCGTGTCGCGCCGTCAGCGAGCTCTTCCTGCTCTCGGAGCAGCTCGCCAGCAAGTACGCGTGTCTGCTCTTCATCCTGCACACAAGGTTCCAAGTGCACCCGCAACACCCCGTCACGGGCTTTCTTGCGTGGCCTGATCTGCGCTTCTTCGCTGCGTTGCTCATGACACACTGGCTGCCACAACGGAAGACCCTGTCGAAGCTCCAGTTCCCCAAAGGAACCTCCGCCAAGCAGGAGACAGAGCTAGTTAGGGTGGTTGAGAACGGCGCTCAGATCGCGCTGCGATCTCCACGCACGGGTGAGTGGCCGGCGATCGGGTTCTTGCAGGAGAAGCTGCAGTCTACGAGCGTGCAGGAGACGGTGGGGCTGGATCTAAGCCACCCATTGACGAACTGCCTGCGCGACCTCAAGGCCCACCTCGTCATTGACAACGATGTCCTCCGGGTGTACCGAGAGCAGATCATGGGACGGTTGAGATCGTGGGTTGCTGCAAATGGAACGCTTACTAAAAGCGCTCGCAGCTTGAGTGAGCTCGAAAGCAAACTGTATCTGGTGGTGCACGGCTTCTTGACGATTGGTGCTGGGTTATCGCAGCAGAAAGAGCTTCAACATCTCCTGGAGCATTTACTGACCCGCGTGGTACGCGTATTGCACGACTGCGAGATCACAAAGTTGCAGCTAAGCGCGCTTTTCAGCGCTCTAGTGGATGCATTAGCCGAGCTGGATGTGTGGTATCTCAACGGTCAGGAAACGCGCGGTCTACTACTTGCTAGCTGGGATCGCTTTATCAGTGTTTGCCGCGCTATTGTGCTGACGGTCTACGATCGCTGCCACCCCTCGGCTATCCTGGTGTACCAGCAAGCAATGTCCGGTGATGCAGCGGAGGAGACAGCTACCGGCGGTTCGTCGACGCAAGGCGCTAACCGCATGGCACTCGCTTTCGAGTCACAGGCTGATTAGTACTACGTAGGTATCGATATCTCTACATCACAATCCACGTTTTCGTATACTACACCACAAGCAACAACTTAGGTTTGAATGATGCTTAGAACGCATCGTGTCATACGAATGGGGCTGTCGAGCTCGCGCGCGAGATCTGAATACCTTTCCGTGCTGGCGAAAGTGCGTGACGTGGTCGCTGATGCTCAATATGTTGCTGGTATCGCTCTTGGTGGCGCTGTAGTGTCCGTACTCGCCGTTCCTGGGCCACATTGAAGGAGTCCTGGAGTGGCCTTGTTTGTGCTTCATAGTGCTCCATTTGGACACGCAATCGCTGCAGTCGGTTGGCATTGGCAGCTTCGCGGTGCTGTTTCTCTTCTTGACCGAGCGTCGTAATCACCTTGGCAGCAGGGGCCGATCGAGACGACGATCCACCGCCATACAGCTGCGCTTCCGTCATGAAGCGAGCTGAATTTGTACTGTCATCTTGATTGCCACTGTATGAAAAAAAAGCAGGCGTGGTTAGCGTGTTGCAAGTTAAACCAAAATCGTCAGAACCAACCTGATGATTCCTTTAGTATCTGTGTATGGAGTGCGACCACATCGAGTTGGGATTTTGGTTCGTCTACGGAGACAAATCCACCCGTGTTGGTTTATCAACTTATCACAACGATCGACAGCACATCGTACCTTGTCAAGTGCGAAAAGTTGAATATTCCAGCGGGTCGAGTCCGCTGGCTGTTTTCTTTTGTTCGTGTCTTCGGACCACAAGTGTCGCGCTCTTCGACACGCTCGTCTTCTTCATCACCAGTAGGAGCCGAACGGCGTCTTCGGTTAGACACCTCACCACCTCCGAAGACGGCACAAAATTCCTTGAAACTGATCTCGCCGTTTCCATCAGTGTCCACACACGTAGCTAAGTGGAGGAATTCGCGCTCAGTTAGGTTTAAACCCAGTTCTTGCAACTGCAACGAGTCAAACAAGCAAGTGAACCGTGTATCAGTCACTCGAATCGACGGTCTTTCAAGATATGGAGCACAATCCCATCGCACCCCGTGGCGAAGCTCTCTGTACGACAAGTTGCCGTTGTGATCGTCGTCGAATGCTGCATACGCATCGTTCAGCCTTGAAGTAAATTCCTTCAGTTTGCGTTGAAGGGTAGCTCTGAAGCCGGGGTCCTACCGGTAGTGCCGTATAGTAATGTTAGCCACGTGGAAGAATTCGTCGACACCGATAACAACATATTGTACGTACATCAGTGCTGTGATTTGTCTGCAATGGGACTGTCGAGCTGCGGAAAAAGTCCAACGGGTCTCCTTCATTCCTTTGCCGCTCTTGCTGTTTCTTTCGACGTTGTTCTGCTAAATAGCTGTAACGTTGTTCATGCACAGGGCCATACACGAGGCGCATGAACTCATCGTAGAGCAGTCGGCCGTCGTGGTTCAGGTCGTATGTATCAAATAGCTTCATCAGTTGCGGCTTCGCAATTCGCAACCCCTGACGGCGCAAATTATTCTCAATCTCCGCCATTGTCACACCACCATTTTTATCCACGTCCCAGTCACGGAAGACCTGGTGAACTCGGCGTGACTCGTACTTGGCCCGCAGCAATGAAACCACGCAATCCGGATCTGATGCTGACACAATGTTTTCTTCCGCCCTGGGATTCTCTGCTATTTGTCTGCTGAAAGAGCTACTTGCGGCTGCTTGATTTAGCACTGGAGGGCCATACACGAATCCACAGAAATCGTCGTAGTGCAGAGACCTTCATTGCATCAACAACCAAGCCCCAGTCAGCTCATTGCTACGTTATCAAGTGTACCTACCATCGTGTCACTTACGCGGCAGGCGTCGCAAGAACGTGGTGGAGAATGGCGTTCACTTTCGTTTGTCCGAGGGCTTGAGCGAAGCCCAGCCGTGTGAGCATATCTCGAAGCTCCTCCACACATAACCGACCATCCTTGTTGGTGTCCCACGTAAGAAAAGCTTGGCGAACACTGCGCTTTTCTCCATAACGGTCTCGCAGCATGCGGCGCAGATCCAACAGCTCTATGGGTTCTGGAGGACCGGCCGTCTGGCTAGCAGGAGCTGTTGTCGCCACCTTGACGGCCCATTGAACCTGAGAAGTTGCATCTGTTCCCGACGCAGGTTCAGATGATACGGGAGGTGTCGACTTCCGTTGGAGGCTAGAGGGTCTGTTATTGCTTGTTGGTACTCCAGCTCGATCACCGATTTGAGGCTTCAGCTTCGGAAGACTGCAATGGAGACTGTAGTCAGCACCCCACCAAGAACATCTCCAATCGCATGGCACGTACGTGGTGTCGCCGATAGACTGCAACGCTGTAACTAGCGTAGCTTCCTCCGCTGCATCACTTGACTGGTTGGATTTATCGCTCGCGCCTCGTGCACTCTGATGTCAACAACGGAGAGCTGTCAAGTTCCTCATAGAGTGGAGGATAGCGATCCTCCAGTGCATTACCCGCGTCCTAGATAATGGTGCTGTACCTGAACGCGGCGCTTTGGACGATATCCGGCCAGGGGATCTCGACTACTGCCTGACTGAGGGCGTCTGGCCGTCGCAGCTCCACTCCTCTTCTCCTGCTTGACGGCCTCTTGAGCAATTGGTCCAGCCACCGCGTCAGCAACAATGGACACAGGTGCCGCGCGCTTCGAAGTTGAAGTGATGTTGGCCGGCACCGTGCGTCCTGACCCCCAGCCCACCGCGGCATCCACTGGTGCCAGCGCGTTGCTATTGCCGTTCACATGTCGACGCTGCCTCATCGTCCACCGCTCTTGATCCTAGTCTTCCGGTTTCGAGCTCCTGCTCCTGGCAGCCTGAACGACCAAGTGGCGAGCGTAATTATACAACCAGCAGCAGCTCCATTGGGGGCAAATATAGAGTTTCTCATCCTCTCTCTCTTCTATTACACGACTCGCTCCACGCGCGCCTACCGCGTCTCCGCTGCGACGACGCCCTCGGCCTCGTTCTCTCCGCTGGGGATGAAGTAGTGCAGCGCCATCGACGCCGAGCCGCACAGACACGCCGCCGTCAGCAGCGCGCGCGGGTTGCGCAGCTCGCCCGGCAGAATGGCCAGGCCGGCTGTAAACCCGCCCGCGAACGGGTTCAGCAGGTCGCTCCTGCCGCGCGCCTTCTCCAGACTGCAACTCACGCCCCCGAAGATGCCCAGGAAGCTCGCGAAGCCCAGCATGTTGCGCATGCTCAGGAATGCCAGCGACCTGGCGGCCTCGCGCGCGACGCTGGAGCCGGGACGCGCCGCCACGCGCTGCGCCCACTCAGCGTCCGTCATGCTGGCCAGCCCGTAGCCGTCGACGCCGATGGTCCAGGCCAGGCCCGCCCCGAGCCCGCGGAAGACCAGCAGCGCGATGGTCGACACGCAGTCGGAGGTCGCCGTCTTGGAGGCCGCGGGCGGCGCATTCAGCGCCTCTCGTCGGTCTGCGAGCGTGGAAGCCCCTGCCACTGTCAGCAGAGGGAGCAAGGCGCCCACGGAGCCCAAGCGCAGCGCGGAGGCGGCGCTCCTTCGACGCGCCATGGATTGCGGAGTGCGCGCTCGTGTACCCTAGTTATGGTACGTTGTGTATTGTTTACCTTTGGCGCGGAGTGATGGTCGCATTTCAAATTCGACGGCAAGCGGAAGCGCGTGCAGGTTGCCGCGCAGTAGTAGCTGTGGATACGAGGCCCCGATGGAGCAGCAAGTCGCAGGAGGAGAAGCAACACAGCCTCCGCTCTCTGCTGATGTGTCGATGGATGCTGCAGACCTCGTGGAAGCGGCGCAATCCACTTCGCAACCTCAGAAAAACGGCGCGGAGGACGTCGCCTCGGCGTCTGTCGGGTCTCAGCAGCAGCTAGCGGCCTCGGTTAAGAGCACAAACGGCGCCGAAGCAGCTGCGCGTGACGGTGATGACGTGTTCGCCGTGCGCTTCTCGGTGGCGCAGCTGAAGGCGAAGATTGCGCAGGCCAAGCACGAGGCCAAGCTGGCGGCGGACGCGGAGCTGCTGGCGGCCAAGAAGGAGCTGGTGGAGCGGCGCTACGAGGTGACGGACCGCGAGCGCGAGCGGGACAAGGCGGCGGCCCAGTGTGAAGCGCTACAGAGGCGGCTGGACGCCGTGCTGCAGGAACACAAGCAGACGCTGGCGGGCTTGGGCGCGGACCTGCAGCTGGAGAAGCTGCTGGCGACGCTGGACATGGAGAGGACCACGCGCCAAAAGCTCCAGGAGGCTTTTGAGAAGCAGCAGCAGGCGCTCTCGTTAGCGCAGGAACGAGTGGAGAAGCTGGACGTCCAGATCGCCAACTACCAGAAGACCGAGACCGTGCTGGCCCAGTCCGTCGCCCACCTGCAGCATCGTTTCGCCAGCAAAGACCAGCAGCGTGCGGCGTCAGTGGAGCACGTCCAACGTGAGCTGGTGGATCAGCATGAACAGGAGATGGCAGCGCTCCGCGAGGAGCTGGCGATCATGCGGGGCACGGAGACGATGGCACAAGAGCAACTTCAGAAGCTCCAAAAGGAGCTCAAGACGTTGCGTGATAGCGAGCAGCAAGCGCTAGCCTCTCGAGAGAATGTAGTGACACATGAGCATGAGTTGCAGGCCAAAATTACACAGCTAGAGACTGAGAAGGCTGTCCTACAGAGCAAGGCAGAGCAAGTGCAAAAGGCGGATGCCCAGCTTCGTAGCCAAGCTCACGCTCATCTCGACGAAATCGCGACGCTGCGGCAAGAGAAGGAAGCGCTGCAGCGCGACAACAAAGAGCTGGGTGAGATCGCCAGCGACCTGATGCAGATGGCTGAGCGGAAGCACGCAGAGGACGTGAAGCGCGGCATCAGTCCGGCGAAGTCGACTGGAGACGCCTCTGTTGCTACACCCGGCAGCACTCACGAAGAGGACGGGCTCTTCCTGCAGAAGCGCAAGAAGCGATTGCGTTTGTCTCTCGGCTAAATTCGCTCTTTGTTTCGTTAACAAGAGCAGCTAGGCAGAAGAGCGAGACCCCCAGCTTTCGTCTCACTCGACCCTCAAGCTTTGGACAACCAAACTACTGCCTCTAGGCATCTCGCGAATCAAGAGCGCCGCAGAGCTGAGTGGCTGATAAGTGAAGTAGCGATGGCGACTACTTCCTTCCTTTCTACAAGACCAAACGTAATCAGTGGCGTGAGACCATAAAACCATGAAGCTCCAGGCTTCCGCAAGCAACGAGTTCAGTTTTCGACAGTACCTTTCGTTTCTTCTTGGATTTCTTCGTGGGGGTGATTTTCTTGGGCTTGGGCTCCTTGGGTTGGTCCTTGGTTTCGTCGTTATCGCCTTCGTTGTCCGCGTTGTCGTTGTCGTCCCCATCGTTGTCGTTATCGTCATCATTATCGTTGTCGTCGTCGTTATCGGCATCTTCTGCCTTGACGGATACGGAGGTGAACGCTGACGCCATCATATTGTCGTCTTCCGCCTCCGACGGCTTCTTTGGCGACGTCTTCGGAGATTTCTTCGTCTCCTGGGGCGGTGATGGCTCTGCTGGCTTGGGCGGTGACGGCTCTGCAGGCTTGGGCGGTGATGGCTCTGCAGGCTTGGGCGGTGACGTCTTGGCCGGCTTCGGAGGCGACGGTTCTGCCAGCTTGGGCGGCGACGTCTGCGCCGGTTTGGGTGGCGACGGTTCCTTGTCCGCTGGCTTGGGCGGCGACTCCGGCTTCGCGACTGGGGCTGGTGCGGGCTCCGGCGGAGTTGGCGTCTGCACGGCTGGTTCCGGCTTAGGCGGCGACGGAGCTGGTTCTGGCTTAGGGGGTGAGGGGGTCTTGATCACTGGTGCAGCCAGCGGCGTCGGCGGCTTCTCGTTGAGTCCCAGCAGGTCGACGCTCTCCACGGGCTTCTTAGGCGGCTGTGGCTTGGCCGGCACCTTGGAGCTGGCGTCTCCAGCGGCGATGACGGCCGACGGCGACTTGTAGCTGCCCTTGGCGCCATCCTTCTTGGCGAGATCTACGTCGACCGACTTCTCTCTGCGGTAGTGAGGGAGCAACAAGGGCGAGTCAGTCAAGTCCAAGAGAGCGACGGCAGGTAGCTAACTGTATCTTTATGGCCCACGCACACTCGCTTGGTGCCGTTCCTGCCCTTGGGCAGCAGCGCCTCGTTGCCGCTGTCGAAGCGGTCGTCCTCTCGAGACAAGCAGCAGCCCATGGCGGCGTCTCTTAGCGGCTACGTGGGGGTGGCGCTTGTGCTTCTCAGCACAGGATCCGCTTCTCTACTGGACACACAAGCGGCCGTCTAAGATTTCTTTTTCTTTTTCCTCGAGGTATCTTTTCGTCTCTGCCTGATTCGACCGGTATCAGACCGGTAAGTTGAAGCTGGCCGCTGGACGATCGCCATGCCGAGCCACGTCCGATGGCGCGTGCTGCTCAGTCTGCTGGACGTGACGGCCGCGGGCACCGACGCGTTGCACCTCGTGATGCTGGCGACGGTGGACATGACCCGAACGTCGACGGCGCAGACCACGCGGCGCCAGATCGGCCTGGTCACGCTCGGTCTCTCGATGCTCCTCTCGCTCTCGTGCGCACTGGGCGTCTGGCTCGCCCCAAGGCGCAGCGTGGGCTGCTTGATGGTCGTGAACGCGCTGGTCTTCGTTCTGCACGCACTGGCGTTCCTGCCTCTGGGGACTATCATTCTGGTTGAAGGGCATCGGGCGCTGGGTCTGTTGGAGCTGGCATTCCCAGTCGAGATGGTCACGGGGTGCGTATGCTGTCGCATCTACAGCGTCAAAGTCCGGGACGAGATGGACCGCAGGGACGCATTGGAGATCTCGTATGAGCAGCTGAAAATGGACCAAGCGGCTGCAGGGTATTGATGGAGGGGGTGGGAACGTGCAGTGGTCGATCGCGTGCGGTGCAAAACGCAGAGTATTCACGAAGTGCGTTGAGGTTGTATCCTCCTGAGCATTGGCTCAAGATGAAGTGTATCTATAGTATGGTGCTACAGCCTATGAACTCGTAGTTACTTTCTCGCACTAGGCAAAGCCAACGTAACATAAATTCGTTCACGAGGACGATGAAACGAACACCGTGTCCGTTTAGCCGCTCGTAAATACCGAGGGCGGTTCAAAGCGCCTTTGAAAGCAGTGTGAAACGATCACGTATGGGCTGCTCCTTGACCTCGAGGTCCCCAGCTTCCAATAATCCAGGCAAGAAGAAAGCAGTACCGGCACTTCTCCTCCGGGCGGCTCCAGCGACCGGCATTCATCCTTCCAATGCACCAAGAGCCAAGTCACCGCCCTCTTGTTGGACACCTTGCTGTCCTCCTGGCACTTTGCGGTTGCGTTCCGCTTTCCCGAGCTGATTACGGAGGAGACTGCAACAACTCCTATAACATTCTTGCTACGAAGTGGATTCGGTTTGTAGTAGCAACAACTGTAACCCGTTCAATAGAGGTACAGCTACTCCTGCTACTACCCATACTCGTGCTCCGGTTCGTACACGGTACCAGCGGCAACCACTGCGACTCCGACAACGACGACCAGCAGTTCAAGCGCTGGGGGCGGTGCAGACAGAGCGGACGCCTGTAACTCAATGCACCTCAGTTCGTGTACTGAAGCTGAAAGCGCATTCAAGAGCGTCGGGTGTACTTGCTATTCATGCATCGAGACGAATGGCAATATTGAAGCATCCTGCACTGCTCCATTTGAGTGTTCGCCTTTGACTTCAAACCCACAAGATGAAACAAGTGACGCCCCCGAAATGGGCGATGGAGACTACGGCATCGTGTGTGCTGTATACATTGCTACTGCAATCATCCTCGGTGGTTCCGCTGTCTTTGCTGCACACTTGTGCTTCCCTGCAAACATTAAGGAAACGTCGGTAAAGCAAACCGTCAAGCAGCAGATGTCTGCATTTGCCTGTTGTATCTACACTCTGGCATCATTCGCGTCATTCGTACAAGATGATGGGGCTCATGTTGCGTTCATTGACTACCTTTGCGATAAGAACGAGCTTTTTGGTCTCATTGACTGGCGCAAGAAGACAGCAGCCGTGCGCCCTCGCTGGATGCGTGCCTGTGCCATCGCTGCAGCGTTTTTGGTCACCTTGTCGCTTGCTTATTTGCTGGGCACCGTTGTGTACAACAACGAGAGCTGTCAGTCGATTGTCACGGTCAAGTATTGCCGTACTTGCGCTTGTCAGACGATCTGCAGCGGGGTGGACATTGGATGCACGGACGATTGCCAGTGCAAAGCAAACAGCGGTTGTGGCGGGAGGTACATGTGTTCTGGTGAGAGCAGCAAAGTATCGACGAACGCCGCGACAACAAACTCGTCATTCGATTGTCAATCCGCAAGCCTCGAAACGTCGAGAAAGGCCTACTGGGTGACCACGATGCTCACTATGGTTATATCAAAGGCAAGCTCAATTGCCATAAGCTCAGCCGAGGACGGCTCATGGCGTCAAAAACTGCTGCATCTTGCGGCATTGTTGGCATCAATAGCGCTGGTAGCATTTGGAGTTGCATACTCCAAGCACTTGAGCAAGCCAGAAATCGCAGCAGATCACGACGCTAGTTCCCGTCGGCAACAGGCAATCGGCCAAACTTTGTTTACAGGATGGTGGTATGACCAACTATTCGGTCTGGGGCTCACTCTCGGGCAGTTTGTGGTATTTGGGCTGTGCTATGGTACTCTACATGGCCAAAGTCGAAGAAGCGAAGCGCACTGGAGCAGCGGCTGTTCACCCTCATGGCTTGGACGACAGCATCATGAAGACTGACGGTTTTAAAGGAGACGTGGGCAGATCTGTGACTATCGAGCAAGTCACGTTGCAGCCGCCAACGCAGCAGTAGCTCTCTTTTTCTAGGCCCCCAGGGGCTGATGAAGGTGCACTTTACATATATTTCCGATTATAATACATTGGTCCTGGAACGCAAAAACAAAAAACATTGTCTACGGGAAGCGTGACTCGACCGAAGTCTTCCTCTGGCGCACAGCTATTGTTAACGAAAGCCTTGTTACGACCAGGGGTACGTTGGTTTTCTTGTCTCTCGCAAAGCGTGAAACCTGCATCACTCCTTCCTTTCACAGTGACTCGTCCTGCCAAGTCCCTCATGAAGAGAGGACCAAGGGACCACTGCCTGGCTGTCTCTCTGCTGGCATTTTGTTGTGGATTAACGTGCGCTACGACAGCATTCGAGGGAAGCTGCTATGACGACTACAAGATCATCCCTACGACGTGCACAGATGTCCTGAAGTATTGCAGTAGCAGCACCTGCACAGCAAACGAAGACGGCACGCGTATCATCTACTCATGCGAAGAACCAATTCTCTGCAACGGATCGTTCACGTATTCGGACTCCTCCAGTTTCGAGTCGCTGTCCTTCACTTCGTGCGGTGAGGCATGGGGGAAATTCACCGATCTCGGATGTTGGAACTTCGAGTGCGCAGAGGACAACAAGAACGTCGAGGCGGAGTGTTTTGCTCCATTTGCCTACTCCATTTCGAACGAGCAACGCGGAGAAATGCGCGCACCTGTCATGACTGACGAGGACTATACTACCATATATGTAGTGTTCTTCATGACGGCGTTCGTGTTTGGAGCTACTACTGCAGTTGTATCATGCTACTGCTTCCGTGGAAACCTGGTAGAGCCGTCCGTCAGAGAAATCGTGGAGCAACGGATGACTCCTATCACCTATTGCCTTTACACGGTGCTGCTCGCGCCTCTGGTCAAAGACGATGGATCGACCGTGGGCATTGTCGAGTACCTTTGCAAGTTGGGACCTTTCGTAGGCATTCCAGACTGCAAGGCAAGGAATGGTGGGAGAGTTCGCTGTGGGAGATGTGTTGGCTTTTTGTCAGCGTTGATCGTCGCCAGCTCAGTCGGGGTTTTGTTTGGCACAATTGCTCACAACAGTGAATCCATGGTGCACACTCTCGAATATGAGATACGAATGTGACTGGTGCAGGATGATGTGTGGCACGGAGAATATCGGATGCGACGGGTGTCTGTGCAAACCAAGGAGCTCGTGTAATGCTTCAAATTACACCTGCACTCCTAGATCCGCACCAGAATCTGTTGATTTTATCGAAATCATGAAATTGAGAGCCGCAAGTGTTCCGGTGACAGGGGCTTCGTACAGGGTGATGGCAGTACTAACCACAGCCATGTCGAACGCAAACTTCGTGATTAACTAATACCGCCAAGGGCGACGCAAAAAGGCAGCAGTATCTGTACGGGGCAACACTCTCCGTCTCTCTTGGGCTCTTGATCTTTGCTATCGAGTACTCGAACAAGTTTGCTGAAGACCTAAACTACCCCTCGGAAATGGAGGATCAGTCGACGCTGAGGCTTATCCCCCCTGAAGTACGTCGGGCGTTGTCTATTTTGTGGACGACACTTGTCGGATTGGTGTACGAGCAGCTTTTGACATCCGCGTTAGCGCCGTTGCAGTGGGCCATTTGCCAGCTTGGCTATCGTGCATGGTACAAAGCAAAGCTTAACGAGGTGAAGAAGGCCATTCACCCCGAGGCGAGTCACAAGTCGTGAGTCACGACTTGATCAAAAACGCCATGGAAAGTGGTAGCTTTCCGAGCATTCGTGGCCTATGAACTATACTCATGCAACAAACGATACCACAAAATTAACAAAGCAAGACCACCGTCCTACCGATAACTTTTTGAGTGTCAAACGGAGTTTTGAGGGTTCTGACGGTTGACCCGCTTGAACATTTCACCTGTCCCAACCTAGCATGAGGAAAATACTAACGGTGTGCGACTGCCCCTTGCCAGTTCCAAACAAGAGTGAGAGAGTGCCGGCCCCGCAAAGCGTGAAGATGCAGAGTCACGTGATAGTGTCGGCATGGGCCTTGTTGCTGCTGGCGCTTCCCTTGCGCGTGTACGAGAATGTGAGCTCGTGCCGACACCGAGTAAGTGTGTTACCCCACCAGTTGCAGGCTGCCGACGCGGTCGTCGTTCTGCATCCACTCGTTGGAGAGGAATGGAGCTTTCTCCCGAGCGACAACAGGCTCCCACAAGCGCTTGAGATCCTCCAGTCTGGTGCGGCTTTCCTCGCTGTAAACTTCAAGCGACTCAACTTGTTGGCAGGAGACAAAGTCGTCGTGCGTGACCCCAACGGTTCGGTGTCTGTCACTATCACCCAAGCAAATGCAAGTTCCGTCGTCCAGGAGCTCGAGGCCAGCAACAAATGGCCACGTTCACTTCTGCTACGTACACATCCCTTCCTGGTGAAAGGTGATACCGTCGTGGTCGAGTATTTTCCGAGTATTCCGACGCTGATGCTCCCAGTCGTCCCAAGTCAGCGCGACAAGCCCGTAGCCATACTGGACTCGTATGCGTACGTCACGTACAGTCCGTCGCTTGCTGGAGTCGATACGGAAAGCACGGTCGGCGCCAGAGATGAAGCGAAGGAAGCCATTTGCTACCGAAAGACCCAGCCCAAGATGTATACAAAGGCCCGAGCCGTCGCGAGGCTGATGATCCGCACCGACCAGGAGCAAGCTTCGGGTGGGCCCGAGCAGATAACGAGCTGGGCGTTCTGCACGGGCTGGCTCATCGGACGAGGAAACCACTTGATCACCAACCACCACTGCATGAAAGATGCGGCTGCCCCGCAGTATCGGACGGAAGGAGCGGCAACGAGTACTGAGTTCCTGTTCAATGCCATCAGCCGCTTCTGGCCACGTAGTTCTTCTCCACCGGACAAGAGCGACCGCGTCGTGGAGGCTGTTGTTGGTTTCATGGCCGAGACCAAATCGTGTCGGGAGATAGGATTCATGGGAGAAAAAGTTGGCGTTGTGGAGGCCACGCGAGTCTCCGTGGTCACGGAAAACCCAGAGCTGGACTACGCCCTGCTGCGAGTGCTCACGAACGACTCTGCGACGGACTTGACGCAACGCTACGGATACTTGCACCTCCGTGCTGCCGGCCCGGTAGATGGTGAAGCCATTTACATTCCACAGCATCCGCGTGGGGAGCCCAAGGAGATCGCGGCCACGAAAGATGGGAAACCCGCGGTCATTGAGGTCCAGGCAATCGATTCATCTGGAAATCTGCGTCGTGACAGCGAAATAATCGGCGGCCAGCCAACGGTTTGGTACAATGCCGACACGGAGCCTGGTTCATCTGGCTCACCCGTGCTGAGTCGCAAAGACAACACCGTCGTGGCGCTGCATCGTGCTGGAAACTCGGAGACCGCGCACTCGGCGTCCACGGAGCTATTCAATATGGGTGTGCGCATTGACTTGATCGCCCGCGACCTCCAGCGGCGCAACGCTTTGCCCAGAAATGCCTTGGCTTCGTGATCACTGCGGCCAGCACGCGAGCCGCTGCTACTATGAGTACTCAGTTGTAATTTACTTGCGCTTTCTTCGTCTTTCAATGAAATGGCTTGGCCACCACCTTGACCGCAAAGCATTACTTACTCCACTTCTGCTTAGGAGCAATGCGGTGGAGGCTACACCCACGGATGAACCTGCTGTGCTCTGAATCGAAAGCTGAGAGGTTGTAAAGACTTGCTCACCATCACTCGATCATTCTACAAGCACAAACAACCCATACTTAGTCGCATGCTTCTCTTATAACACAAGAGGTTCACGTGCACATATTTTGTCAGATGTGTAGTAGACCTTACCATGAATTTGTATATCTGTGTGTATGTTGTACCTGATCACACTGTAATTCGTGCGCACTTGACGTTCTTGAGTCCAATATCCATGTCGAACAATCACACTCTTATAGCATCCCCGTCTCCATTGTCACCACGTGCTGCTGCCTCCTGACTCAAGTGCACTTTCACATTGGAATATGACCCTCTTGTGCTGCTAAGTATCGGCAAGAATGGAGGCTGGAGCTGGAGTCGGCAGCTTATTCCTGCACTTGAAGCTGTGAATGCTGCCGTTCGACGCGTGGAAGCCCGTAAGGCCTTGCCCCACCTCGCTTGAGCCTGCATCTCCTTGACTGTGATGGCCTTCCTACTCTAGTGCCGCCACAACCACACAGATACAACACCACAATCCCATATTCCGGGCTTCGAGCCCCGTAGTAAGATCCGCTTGGATTTCAACAGCAACACTCATTTCTGCAGCAGTGACGGGATGAAAGCGACGCCTACTGCTGCGTCTGCCGTGCCCTGGATTGAAAGCTGCGATGGGTGCGCTAGCTTATGCCCGAGAAAATGTTGCAGAAGACTGTTGCGCACCAGTGCGTTTCCCGTCCCGATCATTCTACGATACAAGTCACAGCTCAAAATCAGTTGCTATGCCATATCCAGGAACGAGAGCGTTTTGACACGTACGGTTGCTGAAGCAGATCTGTGCGCAGGTTCTCGGGGACCATTGAGAAAATGTTGTCGACTAGACCGCGACAGATAGAAGCGCTGATATCACCCAGTGACCAGTTGCTGATGCGTAGTTGCTCGATGCTGCCTCTCACGTCGGGCGACGCCCACTCTCCGTAGAGCGTCGGCGAGAACGTGAGATCGGTGTCTAGCTTGGTGCCGCCCAAAGAAATCAACCGCGCGTACGTTGCATCATCCGACAGGTGCTCGGCTGTTGGGTCCACCGCCAGTTGCCGGCTCCATGCCTGGCATTGTTTCACGAACCACGCAAAGATATTGCCGCTGTCCAAAAGACCTTCGTTAATGTATTGCCAGGCCTCTCAAGTACTCTCAAGCACCGCAACGGCGACGTACCCTGACAAGGATCCCGCAACACCAAGATACCAATTCTCCGACAAAAATGGTCTCACTTCAAAGCTCAGTGAGCAGCTACCGCGAGTTTGTTTGAGCTGCGTCGCGTCCTCCTCCGTCAAAACCATAGCAAGTTGTGATGCCGAACCAACGCTCAAAACTGTTTTATCCGCAACACGTACGCCATATCGTCAGAGGAAAGGCACTCGCCTCGCTGTGATGGGTGTACGTACCCGAGGTGCGCGAGAGGTTGAGGTCTGCCGGGCCCTGCGTCTGCGCCATGGTGGTCATGACTGCACACGGGTGATCGCCCATCGCAAGGTAGACTGGCTTCCCGTTAGGCAGGCCTAGAACTGCTGCAATCCCCGAACTCTGGCCGATAATTGCACCTGGATCCTTCACCGTCGGAAGCATATGCACGGGAAGCCCGAGCGCCTGCACACTGGAGCATGCAGCATAAAACCCTTCAGATTATTTACACGAACTCGAGGTCATGGACAACGTTAAACTTACGTATGAGGGTTCCACGTCTTCATGTTAATGTCAAAGCCCCCCCAGCTGAAGGCGTCGGTGACGTCCATGCAGTTTTGTGCCGGCGTGGAGTGTCCACAGAGCGCGAATGCGATAAAGTCTTGGATAGTTCCACACGCGTCAAATCCCGCGATCTCGCGCGGCTGCCTCTCCATCATGTACGCGAACGTCGCGAGTCCGTACCCCGACGCAATGGGCGACGTCGACGCACTCACGTCGACAGACTCGATCCCGAACGGGGTCGCTGTCGCCGTCGTATTGGCCACTTGGATCTTCGCCCTCCACTCCGTCAGCAGCGCCGGTGTGCAGCGCTGGTCTAAGAACGTGATGTACGTGCTTCACGGCCAGCTCCTGGCTGACGCCGTGCTGGGGTCCGCCCCTCTCCCGGCCAGCAGCTCCCACAGCGCGTGTCGGATCGCGTTGCAGCGCCACCACACGATCCCATGCATCTACAGTACAACACACGCGCATGAGACGGCGCCAGTACCTCCCCAAAGCTGCGGACAGAACTCACCACGCCACAGATGCCGACCGAGCGGATGTTCAGGCGCAGAGCCGTCGGCAGCGCCTGCACCGCGCTGAGCACCGTGAGCAGGACGTTCGCCACGCTCTGCTCGCTCTCCAGCAGATTGGCGTCGTGCTCGATGGGCGCGCGGGATGAGGCCAAGATGTTCCCCGTCACCGCGCACACCAGCGCGCACTTGACGCTCTTGAGACCGATGTCGACGCCGAACAGGCAGTCCCTCTCCACGGCCGCGTCCGCCGCCCCCTGACTCACCTGCACCGTGACGCCCTGCGCTGGCCCCGCCACCCTCCGCCTCTTGCTGCTGTCCGCAGACGCCGTCGACAGCTTGTTTCGGTTCTTGAAGCTGTAAATGTAGCCATTTGACGCGTGGAAGTCCGCGACGCCCTGCGCCTTGGCGATGCCGCGCGCCTGCTCCTGCATCTCCCGGTCCGTGAGCGTCTTGCCGCCCTGTCGCTGGCTCTGGACCCACCGCAGCAGCGCCGCGTCGATCGCCGCGTTGGGGCGGCGCCCGCTGCCGAATTTGCGCTGGCGTCCAGAGCCGCCGCCGTCCAGCGCCACCGCCGCCTCCAGCTCCGACCGGCTGCTCAGCCACTTGCGGACCATGGACGGCGTCACGCTGTGGCGCTGCGCCAGCGAGCGCACGGAAGGCGGCGGCGCGCCCTCCGTCAGCTCGCGCACCACCGACAGCTTGAACGCCGCCGAGTAGCTGCGTCGTGTAGCCATCATGCACTTCTAGCCCCCAATATAAAAACTGCGCCTCGATTATAAGACCCCGTGGACCTTTGCTACAGCATATCATATGCCACGCCAAAGACGACGAGTTTCTACCAATCAAATGTGACGTGGTGCTTCCCGCTGCAGCACTTGAAGCGAGCATGGAGGCGGCATCCGCGGCGGCGACTGGCGCGGGTATTGCTGCGTCCCCGGTGCGGAGCGCAGGTGCACGAGTGAGCAGAAGTGCCGGGCTATCTACCGGTGCAAGAACGACCCCGATCGCGTCTCCAGGGGGCGCAGGATCCGCGTCCGAAGCCAGCGCCGACGCGGCCGGACGCCGCGTCCAGCAGCGCGCCAACTACTCGGTCAAGAAGAAGCGCGAGCTCATCGCGCTGGCGCAGGTGGCGGGCGTGCGCGAGGTCTGCCGGATGGAGGGCGTGCCGCGCCGCACGCTGCGCCACTGGCTGGATGACGCCGAGAAGATCAACAGCTTCGAGGGCCCGGACTCGCGCAAGTCCATCGGGCGCTCCGGCCGCCGCGAGATTCTCCCGTTCGGGCGGGAGCTGAGCGCGTTCCTGGAGGAGGGGCGCAGCGAAGGGCGGGAGATGACGTCATCGCACATGGTCGACTACATCAGACAGCACCACGCGCAGTGGCTCGAGCGCTACATGACAGACAAGAAGAGCGCCGAGAGCGGACAGGCGGCGCTCACGAGACTCTGCCAGCGGTTTGTGGAGCGACACGGCTTCACGCAGGCAGGGACAGGTGCCGGCGCGACGCGGTCGAGCACGACGACTGTCATTTCGACGGCGGCGGCGGCAAGTCCCAGTGCTCCTGCGACGAACGCGACGTCTACCATGCCCGTAACTCCGTCTGAGGTGCCGCAGACTGCTACCGTGGACGACAACTCGTATGAATGTGAGCCAGACGACGACAGTCCGTTGCTATTCGGACTGGATATTGGCACCACGGCTATCAAGTGCGTCGTGGTGAGTGCCGACGGCGGCCGGACCGTTGCCGTGGCGAACGTATCTCTCAGCGACGTGATCGTACCAACCAGACCAGGAGAAGAGGAGGAGGTGGTGGTGGAGAATAGAATCGGAGTGCAGAATGTGGACCAGGTGCTGTTGGCAGTGCAGCGTACCGTGACCTTGCTACCAGAGACGGCAAGGCGGCGAGTCACGTCGGTTGGTGTCTGCGGTCAAATGCACGGAATCGTGTGGTGGTGCAGCCGCGCCGTACACGAGGCAGCAGAACGCTTGCTGGCGACGGGAGGAAACTGGATTCGTGCAGACGATGACAGTTATGAGCCCGTCTGGAGTGAGCTTATCACGTGGCAGGACCAGCGGTGCTCGCCTTCGTTCTTGGAGAACTGCCGGGAAAAGATTGCTCGCACTAAAGCGACGGGTAATGGTTCCCCACCCAGCCGGATTGCTGCTGGTTACGGTCTAGCCTCGTTCGCACACACACTGGAACACTCCCCGCGTACGTTGGTGGGTATGGACGCTTGCGGAACGATCCACGATTTCGTGGCTTTTGTGTTGTGCGGCCATGCGCTTCCTAGCGAGACCTTTATGGACACTACCGATGCTCACAGTTGGGGTGGCCTTAACTTGCAAACCCAGACATGGGACCCCAGAGTGCTGCGCGCGCTGCGCATTCCATCGTCCATGCTGCCTGCTGTGAAGAAGCCGGGCACATGCATTGGTCACAGCTCTGCAGGACACGCTGGTTTCGGGTTGCCCGTCAATAAGCCCGTGTTCGTGCCGATGGGTGATCACCCCTGCTCCGTGCTGGCCGCACTGTCACAACGTCAGTCGCAGCCGGAGGGCGACTCCAAATTAACGCGTACGTTGCTGTGTCATCGATGGAGACGGATTATGAGCTCCTCGCTGTGACTGACGTGGTGCTAACTGGATTGCTTTTGCTCCTTATAGTGGTGAACATCGGCACTTCCGCTCAGATGGCCATGGTGCTGACTGGAGCAGACGTTGCGAAGCTGTCTTTCAGCTCGGAGAGCACCCCCGACGCCACCGACAAGCAGGACAGCTCAAGCTTCGAAGTGCGCCCGTTCCTGTTCGAAGACCGCTTCCTGGGCGTGGCCGCCTCCCTTTCCGGGTTGGTTTCGCATGACATCCCTCGCTACTCTTACGCTTTGGCTAATTTGATTGTGCTGTGTGTGCAGCGGCAATACGTTCGCGTGGCTGGTGCAGCAATGGCAGCAGTGGGCGAAGGAGATGGGATTCGCCCCAGCTCACGACGATGGCAACGAAGAGCAGGAGGCGCAACGCGAAGCCGAGGTCTACGACCGGTTGATCGGGCTGGGGCTGCAGTGCCAGGACACCGAGCTCACGTTCGTGCCAACGCTCAACGGCGAGCGCGCAGACCCCAACGCCACCGGCAGCATCCTGAACCTGCGCATGAGCAACTGGAGCATGGGCGACATCAGCGCCGCGCTGTCCCGCGGCCTCGTGGACAACCTCTTCGCCATGATCCCCACGGAGCTGCAGCCCCTGGTGCCCGTGCAACCGTACGTCCAGTTGGCCATTTCGCAATGGCTGTGATGTTAATAACGGATTGGCGTGTGCGTGTGACCGACGGCAGGATGATCGGCACGGGCAACGCGCTGGTGCGCAACGAGCTGCTGCAGCGGTTCCTACTGCGGCATCTGGCTCAGCCTTCGCAGCTGCAGCTGCAGACGGCCGCCGACGCCGCCGTGGGTGCGGCACTCACCCCGTCGCTTCTGGGTGGACGCCTCGTCGTGCTCAATGTGTAGTGTGCTGGCGTCCCGCCATTTTGTCTTCAGCCAGGTAACTTATGTTGAAGTAGGCGGTTTCGTGTGCATGTCCTTCATGCGACCTTCGCGCAACCGTTTCGACGCCTCGACGCGATCGGCGGTTACAGTGCCAGGAATATTCTTGTGGTACCGCGCCGGCTCTATGCGCGCTGAGCCCTAGCCGCCACTAAATACAGTAAGGAGATTCGCGCTTTGAATTGAGGACCAAAAAATAGAGCCGCGAGATTTGGTCGCGGGGCGGAATGGATCACCAATGTGCTGCAGATTTGAATTTGACCGTGGTGCGAGTGCCTCGACGCCGGGAATATTGACTAGTTGCGTTAGACGCATTGGAGCACCAAACCAGCTATTCACTCCGTCGGGCTGCCACGACAGGGTGTCATGCTAGCCGAGGCAAAATATACCCGTAGTAGATTGGGTGCGTTAACGAACTCAATCTGGCTCAAAACTCGAGCTCCTGTAAGCGATAGCAGTGAAGTAGACACGCTGCAGTGGCAAACCGCTGCAAGGGCAACAGCAAGCTGCTGTCGCTAAAGCTGAGTGCGAAGCCTAGTAACATCGTTGCTGCTTGTCTAGCGCTTCGCCGCGTCCAGCGTTTGTCCACCGGCACATTACAGTAGCCTTCGGCTCGCAATATCATGTGTTGTGCCCCGGGGCTGTAATCGAGTCGTCCGCGGGCGCTCCGATCAAGCAATTGCTTAATTACGCATATACAGCTCATGCTTCGACTACCTGTGTACATGTATGTCCATGCCCGGGTGCCTTCGAAGTTAGGAAGCTCAGCTACACAATCAAGAAAGCAGATTATTTTTGGTCCGGCACAGAATTCGCGCGCTTTGAATTGCACGTCGGGAGCCAGAAAATAGCCTGGCGTGCGTTTCCCGCGCACATAAATCTAGAACGTTCTCTGCCCTGCAAACCGGGTGAATTGCCAATTTTGTATGGCGGGAAGCAAGGCTCCCCATCGCAGACGTGCGCGCCATCCGTCCCGAGAGCCGTTTAATTCGACTCATACAAAGCGCAAGACAAGGGTGCGAGAGGGCGCTCTGGCCACTCGTTTTGCAATTCATTTGCAATTCTTTTGCAATTCTTTCCGGTAAAGACGCGAAGAAAAGCCGCGTGGCAGTGGAGGGGGAGAACTCAAGAATCGCGCGGCTGGAGAAGCGCACGCCGACAGCAGACAGCAGCGACTAGAGGCGACCAGCAGCCTCGGAAGCAGCATCCGCAGCGGCACTCGGGGCACAGGAGGGAAGGCAGGACAGGTCGGAGCACTCGGCGGCCCGACGGACCCACTCGCAGCGCTCTCGTCGCCACCGGACGAGCGCCTTTCGGCCCACAGCAGCGGCTTCTTTTGTTCTTTTCGCGCGCTCCTCTGAGTGTCGATCGTCTTCGGTGGAGATCATTTCCAGCAGGTAAACGCGCCTTACTTAATTAGCGTCTAGCGCAGGGGGAGACAGCGTCTGACGGTCTGTTTGCGTCGTTTGTGCTACAGTTTCACTGCCCAAAAAGCACAACCAACCCCCTGCATACCCCCCACTTCACACCCTACACACATAGCGACATACCAAGAGCCATGGCTGCTTCGTTGAGCGACTGGATCTTCACGGAACAGGAGTTGCGGGCTACGCCGTCCCAGCGCGACGGCATGAAGTTTGCGGACGAGCTGGTGCTCCGCCGCAAGGCGTGCGACTTCATCGAGAAGATGGCCAAAGCCCTAGACCTGCCCAAGCTCGCTCAGATCAGCGCAGACAACTTCCTCCACCGCTTCTACATGCGGCAGTCGCTCGTGCGCTACGACAAGTACCTGGTCGCGGCCGCCTGCGTACTGCTCGGCTCCAAGGCCGAGGAGAGCCCCAAGAAGATCGGCTACGTCGCCAGGGAGTACATTGCAGTGCGCAAGATCGTCGAGAAGGACCAGGTGTTCGCCATTCAGAAGCACGACCCGCAGGTCATGGCGGTCAAGATCATCTCGATGGAGGGCGTGGTACTGCACAACCTGGCGTACGAGCTGACGCTGTCGCACCCGTACAAGTACATCAACGAGAAGGTGGACAAGGTGGTGCGTCTGCAGCATCTGAACGAGCAGAAGACAAAGGTCCAGAGCAGCAAGATCAAGCAGGTGGCGTGGTCGTTCTTGAACGACAGTGCCTACACGTTGGCGTGTTTGCGACTGGATTCGGCGGACCTGGCGGCTGGTGCCGTGTACCTGGCCGGACTCTACGAGAGTTACGTGCCGGAGGACCTGTGCACAGCCAGCGGTCTGCCGTGGTGGAGTGCGTTGGCGACCCCTCTTCATACCTTGCAAGGTATTGCCATGCTTGTGAACACTGTTCTCTTGTCGTGGGTGCTGGCAATGTTTAAAGAAAGCTGTGTTCTCCCGTTTGTCTAGATGCGGCTCGCTACTTGCTCAATGCCTACACGGTGCCGTACATCAAAACGAACGTGCTCGCGTCGGGACTGTCGAAGTTAGTCTATACGTTCCACCCGCCCAAGCCAGTCGAGAGCCCCGCGTCGTTCGTAGAGCTGGACGTCGTGGAGCAAGAGCACTCGTCGCCCATGGTATCGTCGCCGATGGACTCCGCCGCGTGCGTGACGTCCCCGGAGTGCGGCAGCAGCCACGGCCGATCACCGTACGACCACGACTTCGACCACGATGTCAAGTCGCATGTCAAGGACAGTGAGGAAAGCCCCCGCGAGACGGCGCAGGTTCCTGCGACGCCCGCGTCGCTGCTGGACAGTTTCCCTATTGCCAACGATAGTTCAAGTGCTGACAAGTTGTTGGGAAGCACTGCAGCGGCGCGAGCGACGAGCAACGAAAGACTGTCGCGCAAACGCGGTAAGGACGCCGAAAACACGTTTTGTTCTGGAAAGAAGTTTAAGTACTGCTTGTAAGAGGCTGCGACGCGAGAGAGTGAGCGAGAGCGCTCCCCTCGTCGGGCGCGCCACAAGCAGCCAAGCACCATCGAGCCAGGAGGAGCCTGATACGGCGAGTAACCAGGCGACCACGGGCTTGCAGCGGCGCGCGCGCCCTCGTCGCCTTCCAGCAGCACACCACTCTCTCCTCGCAGCACCACGCTCGCGATGCCGCCATCAGTTTAGAAAAAGTAGAAAAGCGCTAAAAAACTCGACAATAAAAACATATTTATACCAGCACCCACGCACACACCAACCTTCATGCATCTAGCAGACACCTTCCTCCAAGTCCGCCGCCACCAGCCAGCCAGGAAGTGAAGTTCACTGTCACTTGACAACGCCCCGCCGCATTATCAGCAGTCAACCGACATCTGGGCGACCACTGGATCCGCATGAGCGCAAATGAACCTCAAGACGCAACGCAGAACAGGTGCAAGGCCACACACCGAGACGAGGGAGGCTATAGCTCTTCCCGTTGCCCCGTTCAATTGTGCGACCTCTCCACTCGCTCGCTCGCTCTTCCAGGCCATCGCGTCGTCGACAGACAGACTCGATCCACCGACCGACCGTCGGCCGTATCAGCCAGTGGAGAGTGCTCCAGGTCGTCCCACCAGCCCAGAAACCATCGCTTCTTGCACGGACCAGCAGCAGATCGCAGCTTCCGATGGTGGCGTCGGGCACGGACGAAGACGGCGTCTGGGGATCGAGCAGCTACATGGACGTGACAGGCAGCGTGAGAGATCTAAGCGCGTGCTGCAGAGGAGGCCGCGTGACCGCCGACAGAGTACCGTACCTTGGAGTGTTCGACGCCTCAGTCGCGCACTGGAGAGAAACCCATGGGGATCCCCACTTCCTTCAACCTCACGCCTCAAAGACACTTGCCCCCCTCGAGGCAAACTGGAAACTGCGCCGTCGTTCTGCACATATTTTTGGCCGACGAAGTGCTCTCGCCGGATAAACGACTCTTATCCGGCGGGTCGCCCGTTTAACGCGATCGCGACCCGCGACGATCCGCTTTACGAGGTGAAACGATCCGGTGGCAGCAGCTGTGAGCTTGCAATTTGTAAGCCACTCGAAATGTAAGCCTCCGATTGCACACTTTCCCCACCGTCCGGGACAGCGTCATGCGACAAGCAGAGAACCCAGGCTGGAACTGGCCTCATCGCCGCAAAAGTCTTGGCGCTCTTGTGGAAGCCATAGTGAAACGCAGCTTAAACAACTGCAAGACAAGACTTTTGCGTCGTTGTCGGGGTGAAGTGGCACACTGTACCGCATATTGGCACCGAGGAATCTGCGAGCGGATCAAGTGCTGCTAGATGGGCGAGTTCGTGGTGTCGAGTTTCAAGCGATCAGCTCTCCATGGGCATCAATCGCTGCGCGCATTGACGACTGATTTTGTCGACCGGACGCATACTAGCGACTTGCTAGTTGCGAGGCGGCCGCTTTTCCTCCCAGTTGAAGCAGGTGCTCCGACGCTCAGCCGCGCGGCGGTGGCAGCGAGGATTGTGAGGCCTCTGCGGCGGCAGAGCGGCGACTTGATGCAACTCGCTCCGCGCGCGTTGCTGTTAGGCGAGAAGGCCGTTACGGGGGAGAAAACTTGGCTTGTGCGGTACTCGCTGGCCGGTAGAGGGCAACTACTTGTCGTCATGGCCTTTGCATATCGCCATCTTCCCCATGAAATTCAAGACACTCATGCACACCATTTCACAACGAGCATGGTTATATCTTTTATCAACGCTTTATCGCGTCCTGCTGGAGCTATGCCGTGATCTTCTCCCAGGGCTTGGCCGCGGCCGCCTCGCCGACCTTCATCTCCTGGCTCAGCAGCGCGCTCGAGTCGACGGACAGCTTGTCCTCGATGTCGCGGATACCCGGCACCGTCTCGCCCTTCTGGATGAGATCCATCACCTCCTTGAACGACTCCGGGTACGACGGTCCCCCCGTCGTCACTGTCGGAGAGATCGAGCTGGCACCGGGCACGGGCATCTTCTCTTCGTCCGCTGCTTCTGCCGCTGCCGCCACGCTATTCGAGGACGAGGACGCTGACAGAGCCGTCTTCACGCTTGTGGCCGCGGGCACCTTCTCTTCGTCTGCTGCTGCTGCCGCTGCCGCCACGTTAGTCACGGACGAGGATGCTGACAAAGCCGTCTTCACGCTTGCGTCTCCGTTGGCGAAATTGCTGACGCTGGTTTGCTGCTCCAGGCGCGCCATGAACGCATCAAGGCTCGTGGAGGCAGGACCCGACGGCGCGCTGCTGCCACCGAGCAAGCTTATGTTGCTTTGCACCGCTGGACGCTTCTCCTCGGTAGTAGTGCTGGATGTTGTGATAGTAGTCGTAGTGGTTGTGGTCGAAGCCATCTCTTGCTTCTTCTTGTTCTGCTCCGCAAAAAACTCCTCAAGACTAGCGTGTGCAATCTCCTCGAGCGACAGGCTAGAAGACGACTTCGGGCTCGTGAGCGACTGAAGAGCCTTCAGCAGCGCGTGCAGAATGGCGATGTTCTCGTCAAATGCGCCAGTAGTCTTGCTCGCCGTGTGCCATTTCCACTCCATGTTGAAGCCCGTGGTCTCAAAGCCGATAGACTTGAGCAGTTCCTCGTGATGCTGCACAGTCAACCAAACAGTTCGTTTTAGTGTGAACACGTCGTCATGGCCCAGGCAGTCTCGAGCAAGTCAAACGTTACCTTGAGGGGCTCGATCTTTTGCTTGAAGTTCGCGTTACCAGGCGCAATACGGCGGTAGCGAGGTACATCGGGGTTCTATACCAACATTGTCAGAAATCGCTACTAACAGCACAACACAGTACTGTAGATGTCTTACCTCGACGAGATTCTTGACGTACATACTGAGAATGCCCGCTGCCAGCTTGAGTTGTTCCAGCGAGTTCTGCATGGCGATTTAAAAACAGCGCTTAGTCACTGTTGGGCAATGCATACATCATAGAGCTGAACCACGTGCATACCTCAGTTCGGAGATTCTTCAATGCCTTCTCCATCCGCTCGGCCTTGGAAACCACCGGAGAGACCACGGCAGGCGGTTGCTCCGGTTCGCTTCCAGAGGGTGAAACGCTTTGCTTCTTTGTCTCCTTGTTGCTCTCCTTCATCACGGCATTCATATCATATTCGCTAGCGTTCTCCGTATTCTTCGAATGCAACAGCGCCTTCAGCGTCGAGATCTCAGCCTTCAACTCAGCGATAGACTGCGCATTGCGCTGCTCAGCCAGCGAACTGGAGATCTGCGCGGCCAGCAGCGTCTTGCTCTGCAGGTCACGCTCCTTCTCATCCATCGACGAGCTCAACTTGGCCAGCTCATCCGTTTGTTTTTGGATAGCTGCCGACACGCTCGAAAGCTCAATCAGCAGCGCCTCGTCCTTCTTGGCCTCCTGCTCCTTCTCCTCCTGCACCTTGGCAGCCTCCAGTAGAGGCGGCATCGGTCGCTGCAACAGCAACAGCAACAGCAACAACAGTATCATCTCAACGATCAGCACACTACCAACATTACCACCAGCGCAACTATTTGTCGCCTTACCAGCCACGGGATGTAGCCCGACTGCACCGCGTAGTTCCAGAGGAACGTGAGGATCGAAGCCGCGCCTATCAACGACGACACCGTCCACAGCACTCGAAGGTAAGCAGGATACCGTGCTCGACGCCGCATCATCTGCTGCATGGGCGCAGCTGCAGTCATCATCATTGGCGCCGCCGCTTCCAGCTGCTGCTGCTGCATTGCCGACTGCGCTGCCTGTTGTACCGACGTCGCCGCAGGGATCGATGTCTCGCCGTTCTGGTGGCGCTCGATGGCCTCCTGGATCTCCTCCTTGGTCATGCCCTTGCCCTCCAGGAACGACACGCGCTCGGACAGTGGCGTCGACTGCAGCATAGAGTGAGTGAATACGAATAGGATGCCGAATACGGAGCGTCAGGACGCGCGGAAGAGCCCAAACAACGGAGAGCTGGGTGGCGCACCTGGACGTTCGGGTGCTGCAGGAACTTGAGCCCGTTCTCCACCATTTCCTCGCGCAAGGCCATCGCTGCGCTGCTCCGAGAGCCAACTTGAATCTGCCGCGATGCTGCCTGCGTGAACGCAAAGCCTTCAGACTCAGACAGACTCAGACAGTTTATTCAGATCTGATCTTAAACTTGTGTGACTTTACTTCAATTGCTTGGCTGGCTGTCGAGCAGCTCAATTGCATTTGCCAAGCACAAGGGCTCCGTGTACATACATTGCAAGCAAGTATGCCGCCTCCGTTCAAGCGCGCGAAGAAGGATGACGGCCGCGACGGCCAGGCGGACGGCGACGAGCCCACGTTCGAGAGGCGCAACCCGTCGCACATCAAGAACAAGATGAAGCGCCAGATCGTGATGCAGAAGTTCCGCAAGGAGAAGAAGGAGGCCAAGAAGGCGGCGCAGCTCAAGCGCCGGCGCGAGGCCGAGGAAATGGGCGAAGAGGCGCCGCCCAAGATGGAGCCGCGCACCATCGACAACACGCGCGAGAAGGAGGTGACGATGGTCAGCAACGAAGGCGACGAGGAGATCGAGGCCGACGAGCGCGACGACGAGTTCGCCAGCATCTTTGCCAATGAGGAGGCGCCCAAGCTCATGATCACCACGCGCCCGTTCCCTTCGGGCGAGTTGTATCACTTCATCAAGGACCTCATGGATCTGCTACCCAACTCGTTCTACTACAAGCGCGGAACCTTTGACATCAAGGAGATCGTGCAGTTCGCCAGCAACAAAAAGTTCACGCATCTCGTCGTACTCTCGGAGAAGAGCAAGATCTGCAATGGGTACGTTTGTTGGCGCTAGTTGCTGTTCGTCTGTAGGGTCTGACGTTGTTACTATTGCTGTGATATCATAGTATGCTCGTGAGCCGCCTACCGGAGGGCCCGACGGCGTTTTTCAAGGTGTCGAACGTGAAGTTGACGGCTAGCATCAAGGAGCGCGGTCGCCGTACGAACCACCAACCGGAGCTGATTCTCAACAACTTCTCGACGCGTCTGGGTCACCGCGTGGGCCGCTTTCTGGGCTCGCTGTTCGAGCACCAGCCCGAGTTTGAGGGCCACCAGGTCGTGACGTTCCACAACCAGCGCGACTTCATCTTCGTACGACACCACCGCTACACGTTCGAGAACGAGAAGAAGGCGCGTTTGCAGGAGATCGGCCCGCGCTTCACCATGAAGCTGCGATGGCTGCAGCAGGGCACATTCGACACCAAGTTCGGCGAGTACGAGTGGATCCACAAGCAGCACCAGCTCGACACGTCGCGCCGGAAATTCCACCTCTAAGCAGTCTGCTCCACCCATTTACTCATTTCACAACACGAACATCATTAGAGCCCAATTTTCGTTTCTATTTGCATTGCCTGGCGCCCCAGTTCACGTGCTTCTTCGATTCGGTGGTGCTGCATCGAGCATGTTGAAGAGTTTAAAACACACGGCGGGATTTGCAACGCTCGACGCGCGACTGGATCCTTCCCGACCGTCCGTTTCGACCAGGGAGCCAAACCATGCTGATCCCAAGCCTGTGCGATGCTGTTGCCTTGCTTGCACCGCCAAAGCAGCGCCATCGCATTGATTGCAGTCCTGTTGCAGCTATTGTCGAATGAAAAGTGACGTTCGCCTACGCGGCGGCAGTCTTCGGCGCTGGTCAGTCCTACCTGATCGCTCGCACGTCTACCGTACATATCGCATCTACCGCGGGACCTCATGCTGTTGCAGGCTGCGACTCGCAGCTTCCAGAAGCCATCGACAATGCCTGCATCAGAGTGCTGTCTGAACACTGGGGTAAAGTGCAAAGAAGATTTTTCTTTTCAGCGGTTTAAAATATAATCTAGGGTGCCCGCCGCGGAAGATCGTCGCAGTTGTAAGATGCCGAAGCCAGCTTCCAGCTAGTCTCTCCGCGGCGTGCTGTCGCTCGACGCACATGGCCATCCTCGCGGATCTGTCCGTCTGCGACGATCCTTCTCCCGACGGAGCGACCCACTCGTCTTCCTCCCGTACGACTTACTCGTTGGTGGACTCCATCAGGTAAGCGATCAGGTCGCGGCGCTCCTGCGGCTTCTTCAGGCCGGCGAACACCATCTTGGTGCCCTTGATGTACTTCTTGGGGGCCAGGAGGTACTCGAACAGGGTCTCGTCGGTCCAGACGACGCCCGAGTTCTTGTTGGCAGCCGAGTACGAGTAGCCGTCGGCCTGGCCGGACTGGCGGCCGATCATGCCCGCGAGGTTGGGGCCCTGCTTGTGGGCGCCGCCCGCGTTGGTGGTGTGGCACTGCGCGCACTTGGTCTTGAAGATCTTGGCTCCCTTGGCAGCGTCTCCCTTTCCGCCGGCAACAGCAACCATTGTTCTTGAGTATGGGGGGTGGGGGTGGTTCTGGTGGTGCTTGTGACGCGGATGCGGCCTTTTTCAAAGTGCGTCGACCGAAGCTGCGGCCACCACCGCTCGTAAAAAAACTCAATCCATGTTTAAAACAAAACGTGAGGACGCGAAACGACCGAAACCGTCGTAGCCAAGCAGCCAATCAGCGGTCGCGACACTATTTTAAACACTTCCGCCAAGCTGAGCCTCGCATTTGGAGCCTGCCACTGCGAGTCTAGACGCGCGCCGCGGCCCGGGCTCGTGAATGGCCTCTTCCGGGGCGAAGACGCTTGAAGGACGTGTTGTAGGCACTTTGGCCTGCGCAGTCCGCCGCCCAGCGCGCGGCGGGGCCCCACGATCGCGATCCTACCATCATCGAGTTTGTTGGGTCAGTCGCACGGCTCTGCACTTCAGAACTGCCTCAGGTGTTTTGGTGGTGTGGGCAGAGGGTGGAGTCAAAGACGCGCGTCCGCATCGGGGAGCTCATGGGGGCAAGTTAAACCGCTGCGGGCTGTCGGGGCCAGATTAACGGGCAAGCGAGCGCGCGAGGCGCAAGGTCAGACGCGGGGGCTACCCCATCTGGCCAACACGTACAGAGCAGCAGGACGAGCTGCAGCAGAGCGCGCCAACTGCTCGAGGTGGGGGATACGCTGCAGCGATTCCGACGCCTAGCGAGGCTGGGCTTTTCGATTGCGGGAGCTGAAATCGAAGGGTAAGGTGCAGTATAAGACATGATACCAGGCGCTGCTGACGTAGCACTGCTACTAGCAGGGTATCTATTGGATTGCCACGGGGTGACTCACGGTGAACTAGGGTGCAGTGGCTTAGATACTCAAGCCATTGTAGAGGCAAGGGTGGCGTGATAGGCAACGATGGCGGGTGTCGGCGGCATTCGTGTTGCAGGCAGCAACACACGCTGCAACATGCAGCGCGCCGGATGGGGTATTATAGCGGCGTGTTGAGCTTGACAGGCTATAAGCGGTGAGCTGGGTAGTGAGCCTGGAAGAGCCCCAACTATGGTTGGCGCACACTAGCCATAAACTCCATTGTGTCTACTCATTCTTAAGGGTGCACTGCGCGGTGAAATTCCATGCAGCACTTTAATGCGCACTGGCAGCGCTGCAGCGACTCACTGCCGGCGAGCACGTCACTTTGACCATGTAGGACTTAGCAGGATACATGTACCACACCATATGTACACGCCATAACATCCAAAACCCGGCAAAACCGATTTTTTGGCGCGCAGCTCAAACGCTTCAGTGGAGTGCATCGTTCGAGGGCGTAACCTCCTGTCCGCCATGGCATCCGCAAGGTACGCCGCGCCCCCCTACGGGTTCTTCCCGGCTCTGCGCGCCCCCACACTATTTCCCATCGAACGCTCACCCTTCTGCCCGTGTTTCCTCCCCGCAGCCGACCTCTGATCACCGCGCAAGACGACGAGTACTTCCCGTCTTTCCTGACGGCGCTGCAGTCCACCCCCAAGGCCGACAAGTCCAAGGAGAGCGTCCCTCGAACCCGCTCCGAGGCGGACGTGCTGTCGTCCAAGGCCAGACCGCGCCTCACCTTCGCCGAGAGCTTGTCCATGAATCGTAACAAGCAGCGGGGCGTCGAGGTGCCCGACGACTCGCCCTTCAGCTTCGGCGGCAGCTACCAGGACGGACTGGGCGCGCGCAGACGCAAGAACGTTTCGCCCCAGGATGCTGCCGATGGAAGCGACGCTCAGGACGAGGACGTTCCGCCTCCGCCGACGATGTCGCTTCTGGACCCCGTGGCCTTCGCAGCAGGATCGCACAGTGTGGACGACGACGAGGCTGCGGCCGCTGCGGCTGCACGGCGCAGTGCTGCTGCGGCGAGGGCCTCGTACTACCCGAACGTGCACAGCGACGAGTGGGGTCAGGACAAGCAGTACTGGGTCACGGTGTTCGGCTTCCCGTCGAGCGCCCGATCTTTTATCCTACACCAGTTCCAGTCCGTGGGCGAGGTCGTCAACTACTCGAGCAGCAGCGGCGGCAACTGGCTGCACTTGCGCTACCACACGAGACTGCAGGCCGAGAAGGCGCTCAGCTACGACGGGCGCTCGCTTGCGAACAATGTCATGATCGGTGTCAAGAAGTGCTACCCGTCTGACAGGGACGCCAACGCGCTTGACGACACACCCGTGTCTAGCTATTTTGGGGCGCAGGCGCGACAGAGTCTGGGATCCCGGGACCTGGAGGTAGATCCCACGGACGCCGACATCATGCTACCTCCGCGGCGTCGACAGGACATTTGCTCGCGGCTTCTGAACTATCTATTTAACTGGTGATGCGGCTGTCATTTTGCGGCGAGGAGCGTTGTAGCAGAGTAGCGGTTGTGGAGTACTAGTAGAAGCGAACGGACTGACTGCATACACAGACAAGAAAGCAGACAGCTCGAGTGGAACCGAGTTTCAAGCTCAAGGTTGCAGCATGAGCACTTCAAGTGGAATGGAGGACATGAATGCAGCCCATGCGTGTACGTAGAGGCAAGCGTTACAGCGAGGAGAGCACAGACCCCCGGTGAGGCATACAGCGGATAATAGGTGAAGTACTGAAGGGCTTTTAGCGTTTCTTGAGCGGCACTCATTCGAGCACCAACGCCTCACCTCTCAATGATCGACATCTTGTTGCCTAGCTGCAATGCTCCGAGTGAACGTCTTTTGATGCACAGTCGTAATTCAAGACGCGGTTGGCATTGGCAACCGCGTCCGTCTCAAGTCTTCAAGCTCGCTTCAAGTTCCGATTTTCGACGGGCTGTGAGACAACGATGCAGTGGAGCTATTTTATAGATTAAGAAATGTCATATAATAGGTTAATGTAATATAACAGGTCAGTCTCCTTACAAAAGACCCTGCGTCGCAAGGTCGGATGCGGTAAATACTGACTGTCGAAGGTTTCTGAACCAAACCACCTACCCTAGTAAACTTCAGGATGGGATGAAACCGATCTCACCATCGCCTTTGACTCGATCCACCATCTTCTTGCAGCGAGGATCGAAGCACCAAGCAGAAAATCTCAACTGCCATTTCGTCAATATCCGTGAGGCGCGCACATCGACCCAAGCCAAGAACCATCCCACACTTCGCCATCATGCTGCCGTCCATTGTGCCCCGCATCCAGCAGAAGGTCATGGAGCAACAGATCGTCGCCAACAGCCCCAAGCTCGCGCGGATTCTCGCGCACCCCGCCGGCCCGTTCACAAGTACGCGCTGCCGCTGCCCCGACAATGCGCCACGGCCGAGCGGCGCTGACTAACGACTTTGTTGCTTTGCCACTTCCAGTCCACTTCTGGGCACCGACGTTCAAGTGGGCCATCTCCATCGCCAACATCGCGGACATGCGCGGCGACCCCGAGAACATCTCGACGCTGCAGCAACTCGGTGCGTACAGCTTCGGCGTTTGTGATCACAGTAATTGGCTGACAGTGATGCTGACTATTGTACTTGTTGCTGTGAATAGCCGTCGCCGACGGAGGTCTCATCTGGTCGCGCTACAGCACGGTCATCACGCCCGTGAACTGGAATCTCCTCGCAGTAAACTTCTTCATGGCCGGCACGGGCATCGTGCAGCTGTATCGCAAGTTCGACCACGACCACGCGGTGGCGCGCACCACCGAGGCTGCCAAGGCCCAGTACGGCAACACCTCGGAGACGGCCAAGGAGCCGGCCACGCTGTAAGGCGGGCCACAACTAGTTATTCCTCGCTAGTCGGCATCTCCACCTACCTATATCTGCATAGCTAACTTAGCTGCCCGGCGGCCTCATAGAGAGACCTGGTACCAAGGGCACGATTAATGACGCAATTGAACGCGCTCGTGATACAATTTTTCCTTGCCTTGTCCAGTGATTGAGGCGGATTCTGCTGCGATAGACACGCAGCTGTTTGCTTGCCACGTGCGTTGTCGCTGAGTGCGGGGGGGGGGGGACGAGNGGAGGGGGGGGGGGGGGGGGGACGCAAAGTCACGTTAATAAAATGAATCGCCGACACGAGCCAGGACCAGACGGTAGGAGCGATGATCAAGCACGTCGGTCGCTCGAGCACAGTAATTGCTCGGTAGGCGTGTATTAAATTAGCGGTTCCCTTCGAGCTAAACGGACGTGACGCCACTGCCGAGGCGAGCCTTATGAAGCTGAGCTCCAAATCGCTAGTCGCGTTCTATTTTCGTCTGCTGGTAACTTCAACACGGTGTCCTAAGGACACTGTCCTTGACCTGCTCAAGTCACCGTCTCACCTCGTGAGCTTTTCAAGCTTGGGTCCTAGAGCGATCTGCACCTTCCAGCTCGATCTTCAACTCGCCTACTGTATATGGTTGCTTCGATCCCTCACAATCGCTTTCGCCGCTTGGGGCTAACGTCGACCGAGAAGAACCAGCCAGCCCATTCATTCCCCGTACGCTACAGCGCCGCTCCTGCTTCTTCAGCCCCGCCCGCGCTAACCTCAGCCCCCCCCCCCTTCCGCACAGGAGCCCACACCATCGCCATGCTGCCGTCCATCGTCCCGCGCATCCAGCAGAAGGTCATGGAGCAGCAGATCGTGGCCAACAGCCCCAAGCTCATGGCGCTGCTCAACCACCCGGCCGGCCCCTTCACAGGTTAGACATCGCTTTCAAGCCCGCCGCTATTGAGACTCCCCCATCACTAATCTGTGCTTGTTGCTTCCTATTCTGTGCATGGTAGTCCACTTCTGGGCGCCCACCATCAAGTGGGCCATCTCCATCGCCAACGTGGCCGACATGCGGCGCTCGCCCGAGCACATCTCGGTGGCCCAGCAGACGGCTGTGACGGCCACGGGCCTCATCTGGTCGCGCTACAGCTTGGTCATCACCCCCAAGAACTGGAACCTCTTCGCCGTCAACGTGTTCATGGCCGGCACGGGCCTCGTGCAGTTCTACCGCAAGTTCACGTACGACCAATCGGACAAGGTGCAGACGCTCGCCAACAGCGCCAAGTCGGCCACGCCCTAGACGCCGAGTGCGGCGTCGCTGCTGCCAGCCACTTCGCTCGGATCCTCTATTTCCACGTGCCTTCCCTGGTGCTGCCTAGCGGGCTAGTTGTCCCCCTATAGAGACCCCTCGCTTAATGAGCAGGCAGCCTCTAGCCTGAATGCAGTGATGTTTCTAGTATAACTCCACGGAGGTCTGTTGCTGGGCACTTGCTGCTGTCCTCACTGCCGAGCGCCGATGATGGCCATCGACGAGAGAATAATGCCCGCCAATACCGTCGTACTGACGTCCTTGAAGGCGGGCTGGATACGCGTTGCTTGGGGTCGGCCCAAAGACACAAGGCGTCCGAGATCGCCGACACCCGACAATGTTGATGAGTGGTCCAGGGGAAATGCTGCTGGCGGGCCTCGCATCAGCTAAAACCGACCGCGTGCGACGGCGCTGCATTCACTTCACGGTTCACAGCCTGTTAGAAGCTAGTTACGTGAGCATCAGCAGTGCTCCCCCAGCACCACTTTCAGCCTGGTTGAGGCGTTCGTGCATCCAGTCGACCCCCTTCATCGACTTCGCTGCTCATCAGACGTCAGTGAACGAGCCGTTGCTTGCTTGCCCGGCTTTTCGGCGGTATGAGGCGAGGTCGATCTTTCTCCAGCATGAGCCAGCCAAACCTCCAACAGAGTCCTGCAAATCGCCAATTGCCAATCGCTTCTTGGTGCTTGGAGCAGTACCCGACAACTTCAGCTCGCGATGACACGTGTAATATCCCAATCTTTCACATGTCGCATTCCTCCCCCATTCGTTGAAAACCGTACTCCTCGCCTCTGATTCGCTGAGTATCCGCAAACATCCCGGCTAGAACTGAAATCCCAGACCACCGGTCAACGAAACGATCCACCACTTCCGAGCCCCACGTCCATCGCGCAAGCCCTTCTCCAGCCCAGCCCCGCCCCGCCGCCATGCTGCCGTCCATCGTGCCCCGCCTCCAGCAGAAGGTCATGGAGCACCAGATCGTGGCCAACAGCCCCAAGCTCGCGGCCATGCTGGGCCACCCGGCCGGCCCCTTCACCGTGCACTTCTGGGCGCCCACCATCAAGTGGGCCATCTCCATCGCCAACGTGGCCGACATGCGGCGCTCGCCCGAGCACATCTCGGTGGCCCAGCAGACGGCCGTGACGGCCACGGGCCTCATCTGGTCGCGCTACAGCTTGGTCATCACCCCCAAGAACTGGAACCTCTTCGCCGTCAACGTGTTCATGGCCGGCACGGGCCTCGTGCAGTTCTACCGCAAGTTCACGTACGACCCGTCCGCGAAGGCGGAGGAGGCCGTCGCCACCGAGTCCAGTTAAAGCTACAGAACTTACACCTACACTACCTTTTCCCTACCTACTACGAGGAGCGCGTCTAATGATCTAATTGAGTGAGCCGGTGCCAGCTTGTGCCTGCTTTTGTTTCGGGACGTGTGCACTGCTGAGTGTGTGAGTGTGTGCTGTGTGCTTCGACTTCTGGTTTGGCGCAGACCCTAAGTCGTTGCAAAGTCTTCAAGAAGGACCCGACTTTCGTATTTAGCCGCTCCGAGGAATTATTGGGGTGAGAGCGGTGTCGTTTGCAACCACAACAACAAAACTAACCAGATCTGATGACTTCGAGGTCTAACACCGAATGTTCTCTGGGCGCAGTTTTAATAATACGCTGACGTTTATGGCTGGGTCGAGTGGGGTACTTTAGTACAATGATAGAATTTGGAGAGGGCGAGAGGCGAGGACGTTACGCTGTAGGCTACCTCAAGGCAGCAGGATGAGAATGAGGAGACGAGTCGAAGTGGCTGCTAGAACTTTCCTCGGTCCGTCCTTCACGCAGGATGAGCGTATCCTAAAAAAAAAGTTGCGAAGAGTGTTCTTATCTGTCTCGCACCATCGTATTGTATTCGTGTGCTGTGAAGACTCGAGCTTACTATGACAGGCGAAACCTCGTGGTCAGGCTAGACTCGCGTGGGTCAGTTGCATTCCAGTCGACAAAGACGAAAATGAAAAACAAGAAGCCGAATCCAACCAGTCTCGAAGCGTTCTACGCAAAAACCAGCTACAAGTTCACGATGATGAAGCTCCCGCGACTCTGGAAGGTGCTGGCGATGACACTCCTGGCTCTGTGGGGCTTGGCCAACGGCCCCGACCTCGTTGCAAGCAAGGTGGTAGCCAATACGCAGCAGTCGCTTCGAGATGCGAAGGTGAGGCAGGATGCAGATCGACGCGCTACTGAGGTTCGGCGACAGCAAATACTCGCAGACTCGGCAGCCAAGTTCGACGAGCGACAGCGCACTTACGGCAACAGCGACGTGAATTACTCGTGGAATCGGCGATATCGCAACACCGCAAGTGGAAACAGATACCAAAACCAACAAGGTACTACAAGTAGTAATAGGAACACTGATCAGCGAAACGTAGGAATCCTACATCAAAATCAATAGAAATTTTAGTAAGCTGCTTGTTCTATGCTTGAAATGTTTTTGCTGCTTTCTCCAATTAGCAGTAGAAGAAGCCTCCGAGCCTCATCAGTTAATCTCTCTAAGCGTTGCCACCAAAGCTAGCGGGTACCGGCCATCGATCATCGGGTTCCAGCCCCCATCAGTGCAGCCTGCGATGCCTGGAATCTTTGGGTCAGTGTCGTTGCATACAGGGCACCCACCTAGATTGATCCACTGGCCGACATCGTCAACCCAGGCCGGTAGTTCCGTCAGCTCGGTGTGGTCAATTGACAGGTAATTGATCAACAAACCTTCTCTGATCGAAGAGGGGAGCTCCTTAATGGGGTTGTACGAGAAACAGACTTCCAAGTACTCGTCCAGCAAGGAAACTGTCGTGAAGAGGTCGTCGGGGATCGTCTCGAGTCCGTCGTCTAGTAAGGAGACGGAAAGCGACGGGATTTTGAAGAGCGCCGTCGGAAACGCTTCAAGGGGTGTGTGCTCGAGATACACGAGTCTCACGTTGGACCACGCCACTGCCAGCTCGTCAGGAATTATGGTGATGTTCGTGATCGAAATCTCTATGTCGCCCAGAAGCGGCGGCAGCGGAATTGCCAGCAAGCCTCGAGGCATTTCGGTCATATTCGTGTAAACCATGATGAGGTAGATCATGTCAGGGTGCAGATGAGCGTTCAGTGCCGCGTCCTCCCCCCACTTGGCTATGGACACGTTCCAGAGCTCGAGTCCGAGCAGGTTTCGGAATCGGCGGATGGAGGGCGGCATCTCGAACTCCATGCAGTGTTCAAAGACGATGGCGGTCACGGCGTCGCTCTGCAGATGATCGAGGGCGTCACCAGGAGGAGTGAGGACGCCGTGACTGTAGCAACTGTATTCGAGCACGGAACAGCTCACGTTCTCGGCAAACCACGGGCGTAGCCCTTGGAGACACATTGCCATCGTCTTGGAGTCGGCCCTATTGGCCAGGTGTGCAGCGTGAAGATGCAGTCCGAGGACAGCAGCTCCAGCAGCTCCAAAGCTAAGTGGAGCCCCAACACGTCGCAGAAATGTTAGTCTACCCACATGCTTCGACTCAACACGTTTCGAGACCGTGCTGGTAAGCGCTTTTGTGTCGCGGGACTTGCCCTGGGCGACGACAAGTGAAGTTCCACTAGAGACGCTTCTTTTGCCTCTCCGTTTAAAGCTTCGCGGAGAATGGAGTTCCAGAATGAGGCTGATACTCGCCGTTCCGAACAAGATACTGAGGTGCGGCACCAGTTTCGTGACCCCGTCGACAAAGGTGAGCACGAAAAGCGCCTGGTTCTCCCGGATGAGGTTTGGAAAGGACACGTCGCCGTAGAGAAGTTCAGTGGGGAATCCGTACCAACCTGCGTCGAAAACTTGAACGTAGGGCACGAAAATGGCGAGCGGCAGGACCAGACACGCCATCATTGTCATCAGCGTGTCTACCGTCACACAGATCGTTCGTTCTCGGATGGAGACAGCGACGATTTCCTTGACGATGTTGCGTGTCGACGCCTTCTTCGTCGCGCGCGAGTCTGAGGCAAACATCAAATAGTCCAACAGAGGAGTGACCCAGCAATTGACCACCACCATCGCAGCATAAGCGTGGTTGATCCACACTCGACCGATCAAGGTACTGTAGCGGTGGCACTGCACAATCTGCGCCCCAGCTTCCACCGCCTTGCGCATCAGAAACACCAGTGCAAAGTGGTTTCCTTCGACACTCAACATATCTTGCAAACCCACTGTCGTGAACGCACTGATGGAGCTAATAGAGCTACGTGAGCGTGAAGAGGTCGATTCTACTGGTCGGGTTTTCGTCTTCTTCAGACCCTGGAAAAACTGGACTACACGGAGGGTCATTGCAGCTCGGGGGAAGACTGCGGGAGCGCGCGCCTTGATCGACCACAACAGGTGAAGTACCAGTTGTAACCCATGCAGAGCTCCCAGCATACCGACGAGTATTCCGAACAAGCGAAAGTAGCGATGTTCCGGTAAGGCTAGCAAGTTGGTGTAGTACGCCATGAGCGGGTTCTCCATGAAAAAGTAGAGCATCGCCATGGCCAGCAAATAGGCTGCGCACAACCCGTGGAGCGCCAACAGCAGCAGCCACACGACTACAAACGCCAACTCCGACAACGGCCCCGTCGGTTCCGTCGGAGTTCTGGGGTTTGACTTTCGACCTGCCTTGGTGGGCGGAACCACAGTGAAGCTGGCTTGCTCCACCACAAAGCCATCGCCTTCTTCGATGTAACCGGGACGCATGGCCCCGGTATGGCTTTGCTTCTTCGTCGGTCCTCTGGAATGACAGGTACGGTAACTAGCTCGACGGACGGCAGACAACTGACAAGAATAGGAGACGCAGACCATCTTGGACCGACCAGAAACACCAACAACAAAGCCGTTGGATGCTATCCCTGGATCGGTGCTCCAAGTTCTGATCTTCCTGTCGAGGTCTAGTCCAACGTATTGATCTCGTAAGTGAGTGGGAAGACTTCACTTTCGTTCCACCAGCTGAAGCTCTAGACTCCCAACTTAGAGATGATGAAGAAGCTTCCGGGCCACTGGAATCTCGTAGTGCTGATGCTCTTGGCTCTGTGGGGGTTGGCCGACGGCCCCGACCCCGTTGCAAGCAAGGTGGTAGCCAATACGCAGCAGTCGCTTCGAGATGCGAAGACGCAGCAGGATGCAGATCGACGCGCTACTGAGGTTCGGCGACAGCAAATACTCGCAGACTCGGCAGCCAAGTTCGACCAGCGACAACGCACTTATGGCAACAGCGACGTGAATTACTCGTGGAACCGGCGATTTCGTAACACTGCGAACTTACACCAGCAGTGATAAACTAACATCGGATCAAGTGCTTCCAGTTGTCTCCTTCGCTTCTGCTAACTGCTCCTTTTTAAGAAAGAGTACGGCACTAGGTGGAGCGAGACTGTGACAACTGTATTCGAGCACGACCACGGGCGAAGATCCTGTTGGTTGATCCACACGGGTCCGATTCAAGGTACTGTAGCGGTGGCACTACTGCCTTGCGCATCAATAAACACCAGTGCGAAGTGAGTTCCTTGACGCCAAGAACATCTTGTAGACCTGTAGACGTGGTAAAACTGATCGACCACAGCATGTGAGCTAGCAAGTAGGGCGCTCAAAGGCTATGCAGTCCCACTTCGTCTAAGCTATCTATCGGCTTAGAAGTTGGTAGCTGCTGGGGATCAGCTGATTCCACAACGAAGCCTGTCGACTGTGAGTTGCTGTACTTCGTAGTAGATGCCCCTGTAGAAAAGCTTCGTCCTTGGACAGCTAAACGACTGGAAACCCTCCGACTCAGGGAAATACACGCAAACACAACAATAAAAGTGTCCAGGTTTCACGTATTTCTTTGCACGCTCATCGGATTGCTCTTCTCTAGCTATCAGCAACGTCGGCAACGTAGTCCCAAGTGTATTTAACCGCGGAAGCTGTTGAGTAGCTGCTCCTGGAGAGACTTGGCGCTCAGCTGGTAACCGGCTGATACAGGCACGTTCAGGCCTTGTTGTGCACCCGGTGCCACTTGCTGGTGCTGCGCCGACATCTGCATCGTTTGTTGCTGCATCCCCATGGGCATTGTCCACTGCTGCTGCATCCCCATGCCCATCGACTGTTGTTGCATGCCCATTGACATTGTTCGCTGTTGTTGCATCCCCATTTGCATGGGCTGCTGCTGCATCCCTGACATCGCCATGGCCATTTGCTGCTGGGGTTGCATGCCCATAGCCATCGGCTGAGACAACATGCCCATTGACATTGGCGATTGCATCTGCATTTGCATCGCTGGCTGCTGCGGGAAGGCGCTCATCGACGGAGCTCCGTACTGCATCTGGGGTTGCATCGTAGCCATCGTGTTATCAGGCATCTTGTTCGCACCCATCGGCATTGGAGCAGGCATCAACGGCATCCCTGCCAATTCAACCGGCTGAGGCGGTCGCACCTGCTGCTGTTGTGCTTGAAACACCATTCCGACAGGTCCTCCGGCTGCAGTGGCCGCCTTGGGAGGCTCCGGAATGGGCAGCTCGAAGTCGAAGTTGATCATGTTGAGCGCATCAAAATCCCGGTGAATTTGCGCACGGCGTTCGTCCCTCTCCTCCCGCCGCTCGAGCTTCTCCTTATTGTGGTTGATGGCCCACTGCAACTCCTGCAGCCAGTTGCCTCGCTCCTGCTCACTGGTAGCAACCAACTCGTGGCCACCAACAACGCCAGGAACTTCAATTCGGAACCCGCAGCCTTTTGGCCGGTCCGGGAACGTAGCAGCCACCACTCGCACCTCGTAGTTCACAGGGATGATGATAAGCGGCCGCACGCCCGTCGCATTCTCATACAGCAGCACGGCCTCCGGTCGTAGCAGCGCAAAGTGCTTGGCCCACACGCCATCCGTCTTCTTCCGCATGAGTGGGCCCCGAAGGACGCTGTTGGGCATCTCAGCAGCGTCCACCGCGCCCACATTGGCGTACTGCATGCCGTTGAGACTCTCGTCCGGGTCGATCTCGCGCTCCTCGAGTCCGTATCCTTTCTCTTCCTCCTCTTCCTCGTCACGGACAACGTAGGCTGCATCCAAGTCGACGTCTTCCAGCTCGGCCTGCTTGTCCATCCACGCGTTCGGGTGCAGCATCTTGTAGCCACCTCCGTAGTGCTGCGGAATGGCTACATGAGGCAGCATCGAACTCAACTCCCTCAACTCCCCGAGCACTCGCATCCGCTGCTGGGTGCGGGTCCCCAATAATTTGGACAGCAGCAGCGTCAAGACCCTCGTGACGGCCGAACTGTTGACCACGATGACCCGCTTGACCACTTCAGGGTACCACTTCTTGCACACCTGCAGAATGTCCGTCACCATTTGCGTCTCGAGGTTGGCCAACGTGCAGTGCGCCACGTCCACGATGAACACGATGCCCGGGGCGTGGCGCTCCTCCATGGCCTCCACGGCCACGTCCATCAGGTACACACACAGTCTGCGCGCATCTTCCAGGGAGCTGACGGCCGACCCGTCGGCCGCGCCGCGGCCTTGGCGCTGCAGCTTCTGGCCCGGCTTGAAGTGCTGGAGCTGCAGCAGGAGGACGGGGCAGCCCTCGGGGTCTGCAGCCCCGTCCAGGAGGTGGGCGTAACCCTTGCGTAGTTCCTCCTGTAGAGTGGGGAGCCCCACGTTGAGCTCCAGGTAGTGCCGTTCCGCGCGGAACGCGTGCTTCTCCTTGAGCTGGAGAGCGGCCCGCATGACGTCCCCATTGTTGCACCGCAGAGTGCGCACCATCTCGGCCTCCGTGAAGACGTCGGGGAGGGCCACGGCACTGGCCAAAGCCTGGAGGGGCGTCGGGTGGCCGCCGAAGCGCTGGCCATGTGAGAGCTGGGCAGCGTAAGCCCCCATGTCTCCAGAGAAGCTGGCCGGCCCTTGCTGGCCGAAGCCACCACCGCCGTACGACGAGTAGCTCATTTTGCAGGTAAGTCGGTAGTTCAGGACTGAAGGGGCACGTGAGATGAGACCACAACAAGATGGCTACATTTGGAGATGGCTTCTTCCAGGAATGCTTCGTTACATGTAAGTACCAAAAAGAGCATGGGGCGTGCGCAAAAGTACGTGGTCAACGGAGTTGGCTACACTATGCGGCGCAAGAGGACGGGGCTGCCACAACAGGACTTTGTGGTCGTTTGGATGCTGCTAATGGCGCTGCACGCTCTGTGCGGGGCCTATTTGTTGGCAATGGCTCGGCTCTACTTCTTCATGGAGAACCCGAGCATGGCGTACGTTGCGAACCTCTTGGCTGTGCCAGAGCGGCGCAGGTTTCGCTTGTTCGGGGCGTTTGTGGGGGTTATTAGCGGGCTACATGCAGTGCAACTGGTTCTGCACCTTGCGTCGTCCATCCAGGCTCGAGCTTTCGTGGTCTGGCCACGGGGTGCAGTGGCCAGTCGACTGATGAAGGTTATCAGGAGATACCAACCAGTAAAGACCGCTAGCATCTCCACCTCGAAAGCTCGCATGCACAATGTAGCCATGCGTGGACTCGCAGCGCTGGAGAAAGCACTGAGCGTCCAGGGAAGTCACTTCGAGCTGCTGTTCGCCCTGCGCAAGGCAGTGGAAGTGGCTGCGCAGATCTACCAGTGCCACAACTACAGCACCCTCATCTCGCGAGTGTTCGAGCTTAGCCCTACCGGTAACCATCTTCGTCCCTTGGGCGCGCAAGTTCGACTGGACCGACCTGAGCTTCCCCAACGAGGTGCTCTATTACGACAGGATGTACGCACGGCTCATCTACGAGAACCAATCCATCTTCGCGCTCTCCACCACCGACAGTCTGCTCAAAGTTGTCCCGCACGGCAGTCTTCTGCGCCGTTTGGCCGGTATCAGCTTCATTCTCGAGAAGAACGCGCCGACGTCTTCATCCAGAGTCAAGAAGACAAACGTCATAAAGTATCGTCGACCGCCTCCAACTCCCCCCCACCCCAAGTCTGGGGGACATCGAGACTTGTACAGGATCTTGCTGTTGTGATTGCACTTCGTCGTCTACTCGACTGGGTCCCTACTGCTGGGCACACGGCATGCGCGTGCCGGGCGTGTGNTTTCCGTCCCAAAAGAGCCTTTCCGTCTCATTTCTCAGATTAAGTACGAAAATGTAGGAGATGTAGTGCGACCAGGAGAAAACTGACAGACTAGGACTTCTAGCTCAATGGAGCTCACTTTCGGATGTCATTCCTTCCCAACACTTCACTACAAGCCTCGCCCGCATACTCGCAATTCTCGCGGCCTCTCTCGTCTTCTTAACGGTCTCCGCACTCGTGTTGACACTGCACATTCGAGCTGACACCCTCGCATCCAACGCCAGTTCCGGCACGACACAAATGTGCGAACAGAGTGTGCATCCGTGGGTTGCGCAGAACGTCAGCTGCTCGGTGGTCAAGTACAATTGCTATCGCCAAGGCGTGACGAGCCCGGCAGAGGACGCTCTCGATACTTTGGAACGCAAGGCCCTGGCTTCGATCGTCTTCGAGCACTGCTCCGACTTCCGGATGCCGTCGTCCATCCGAGATTTCCCCAACCTGCTGGGACTTGAACTCTGGAACGTGACGCTCGTCACTTGGGGGGTCGAAGCCGCGCTGGAGGTTTAGCTGCATCCGAAATGGCTTTCTCGTCCTGGTCGGGTCAACATGTGGACGTCGCCAGAAGGAGTGCTGAGGCCTCCGCTGTCCATCTTTCTCTCTGATTTTGAGATCGTGTTGTCAAACCTTACGAGGATCCCCGAGGCGGTGGCGGAAGCTTGGACAAGCGCGGAGACGATGTATCTGGAACATTCACGTCTGGAAGAGTTCCCAGCAGCACTTTTCCGCCTTCCGCTGTTTGAGGTCTCACTCGTGAACAACAACCTCCAGGCGCTACCGGCCGATCTCTATACGTCCGACGCGTACCCAAGCAGCTACACGGTACTCACGCTTTCGTACAATCCGCTGCAAAACCTGCTCGCACTGGCCAAGGAGGCGCTGGAAATGAACGAGCTGTGGTTATCCCACACGAACACGACGACGCTGCCGGCTTGGACCGAAGCGGCTGTAGACGAACTGATCGAAGTGGGGAACTCGCCCATTTGCCAAGATGAGGCAGCCCAACTGGCCGACATTGTAGAGTGTTCGGACTCGGAATGGAACCCACTGGAGAGCGGATCCTACCCGCTCGCCTTCGTGGAGGCAACTCGGCAGCTATAGTTCGAGTGCAAAACTGTGTTTTCATGTGTGTAGATCGATAGTTGCTTTACCAGAGACAGTCGTCGTTGTGTCCGTACCTCCCTCTAATTCATTTATCTGTAAAGAACGTAGGATCCGTGTCCAACAACAAATCATGACACACTATTGGCAGTTATTCAAGCGAGTCTTTGACATTTGTCGGCACTCTGTACTTCGCGGACTAGACGCAGAACAGTAGTAAGTGACAGCTCTGCTAGTCGACGCTTGCGCTTCGAAGGCAACAGCTTCAAGTTATCCATGGCAATGGCAAAGAGATCACCCGCGTCTTGCTCCGTAATATGCACCGGTATCGTTCGACCAGCTGCTGCAACAGCGTTCGTTAGATGTTTGATCATCATTACCCAGTCCGAAAAGGTTTTGTGCATGCTGCGCTTTGGCAAGTCGTGCGGGTGGATATTTTTGAGGGGAGGGTAGCCTTTTGCTTTGTTGCCGAACCACCACATCTGCCACGCACTAAATGACCCAGTTCGAGGGAACTCGAACGTCTCCGGGAGCAAGTGAAACTTGCCAGCGTAGTAGTAGACGGTGGAGCTTTTGTCTCTTTGCGCGAGCCCTGCACGCAGTAGCAACGACTCGATCGTGGTCTCCAGCATCTGTTTCGTGATGTTACCCGCGGCGATGCCTTCCTCTTNCCCCTGGTCTCCAGCATCTGTTTCGTGATGTTACCCGCGGCGATGCCTTTCTCTTCGATCAAATTTGACATCCCCTCCAGCAGTACTGGAGGCAAGTTGTCTATAGACGTTTGCACCTGCAGCAGCTGTTTGTACAGCTCAACATTGGGAGGAATGCCCGTTGATTTCATCCAAGGCGAGTTGCCGTGGACGAGTTCCGATTGGAGATGACTCACCACCTCTGGGTGCCGAAATAAAAATGTCGACAGCAGCGGGTGTGATGCCGGCATTGTGTCTCTTAAAAATCGTGGTGTTGAACTAGAGATGCGATTCACAGCTTTACAATGTCTTGCAGGCTGCTGACCTTCTTTAGCATCGGAAACATCTTCTCAACACATGACTGCAGCATGGTATCTTGATTATCGACAAAGTGAGGTGGAAGCACACCAAATTCGGCACGATTTAACGGGAGCCCAGCCACAACACGTTCCAAATACTGGTCACCAGCCGACTCACAGCGAATGTAGCGACCTTGAACACCTCCCAACGACCATCCAACTCTTAAGCACACACTTGCAATCGACGGGCCGACTGTTGTTCCGCTACAGGCAAAGGTTGCGACACCTTTTCGAATTGAGTGGGTACCATAGTGGTTCAACCCCGACATGGTACAGATCATTTGGCGCAGCACGTTACCAAATCAAGCTTTTTGTTGAGAGCCCGGAAATAGTGGACCGGGTGGTTGAGTTGGACGGCATACCAAGTAGATTGCTAGCGCCGTTATCCAGCACGTAGCAGGCCTCCGCGGGTTAGCGTACATGTGGCGGGGGTCTTTGGGCCAGTTCTCCTCTTGGTTTGTCTTTGATTTGTATATCGTGCAGCCAATGCTGTCATCGTGAGCACTAAGATGCTCAGTGCACAGCGTCTGCACTGATTCAGAGCGACACATCAAGTTCCATTGGGTCGTCAAAAAGAAATGGGCGAAGCCTCCATCTTGGCGCCCAAGTGTAGCACTACATAGCTGCTGGAAGAGCGAATAAGGAAGAGGGTATTTTCCTGATTCCCTCGGTGCGCCGGATTGATACTTAGCAGCTTGCATTCGCTTCAACTCCGAAAAAAAGGTAGCCATGTTTTTCTCGTACACTACTGGCAGGGGAACTTCCTGTCGACGATATAAATCTTTCAGCGCGCTGCGATATCCATTGAGAGTGCTGACGCCTACCGATTTTCTTTTCTCAAGAAGAAATGACTCGAATTCAGCCAGCGTGAAGCGCTTCAAATCAATCTGACCATTTGCGTCAAAGTAGGTGGATGAGGCTTGTGTCTTCGTTTTGACGATCCACTTAGACATGATGCGGAGACTGCGGCGGTACGCTCCCTGAGTCTTGGTTGAAAAGTATGCCTCTCTCTCATCTTTTGCAGTCACTTCTCGATCATCGCCATCGCCGGGCAGCGCAGCAGTCTGCGTGCTAGACACTCCAGTCGATCCTTCCATTTCAATAATCTCGGAGGCCGGGTGGAGGCTGCTGGTTGGGAGCGACATCCGTCCAGCCTCCTCCTCCACCATCACCACACAGTCAGCTGCAGGGGGAGCTCCATCTGTACATGGCAGCGTGTAAATAGACCGGGAGAAAATTGAGAGAAGGACCTTCGACGAACGACGTACACTCGGAGCCTTGGACCGATCCATGCAGGCCACCAGGTTGGCTGAGTACCGAGGATGACTTGCGGGCAGGATGAGGTGTTCCTGTCGCCGAGGCTGCAGTTGGCGCCCGGTCGCTGGGGGGCTTGTGTGGGCCCATCGTGGTGCTCGTGCTAATCGTTTTCGGGCTTTGCTTTGCCAGGAATTTAGCGAATAGCAACGATTGGCTCTTCGTCGGATAGATCGGTGACGAAAATGCGGACACTGGGTATTGCTCGCAGATCTATACAAAAAGTAAGATATTTGGGGCCGCACCATTTTGCGTGTTGACAAGAAAATGGGTCCGAATTCCTGCGATTACATACAAACTCCCATTTACTGCCGACGATTCACCGACAATCATTGAATTGTAATATAACTTTGTCTCTATGCGTCCAAAGACCGACCAAGGGCGATGAATTGTGTCGAGTAGCGTTCCTCACACAGCGGATCCCATGCTTCCTCGCCCTCCCCACAAACGGCAAGTTGAGGGAACTCAACGCTGTCGGATTCACATACTGGCGAGCCTCTCAACGACAAAGAACACCAGACTTGGCTGTCCACCCAAGAAGAAAGCTCTGTCAAGTGTGGAAATTCGAGTGACAGGTAGGAAACATCAAAAGCTGCCGTTCTTGCGTCGGGTAGTTCCAGCAAGGGGTTTCGGGAGAAGGTCAAGTCGAAGAAATACGGCGATGCCCCTGTCAGTAGGATGTCCTCCGGTATCGTCTCGATGTTGTTGTGAATCAGAGAGAGAGCTCACTCAAACACGGGAGCTTCATTAGTACCTTGGAATTAATCCAGTGAGGGCTGTCCATTACCATTCTGGTATTCCCAGTATAACCATTAAATTTAGACCCAAGCTGCATAAAATTATTCAACAAACATAAAACGCTGCCGAACAGATCACAAAGGTGAGATATCATGTCATGGCTTGACCCTCATAAAACTGACCTTGGACCTCACTAAATGAAGGGAGGTACGGATTTAGGATTTGCTATTTGGCTGAGCATCTTATGTTTCCCGT